>DWHP01001697.1:0-15581 GCA_018247895.1 Parnassius honrathi | reverse complement strand
ATATATATATATAACGTATGCTTAACTAAGTTAAAAATCTCAAAATCCAAAATACACTTACTGAAAAATAAAGACGCACAGGTGAAAAATTAACGCTGAAGATAACGATCAAGCTACATTATTAGTTTTAAACACTTTTCATAAACAGATGATTCAATATAATGGCTAAAATCGCGGATTAATTTCAGTTTTATAAAGATTGTCACGATACGTATTATATTACGAGAGTTCGAAAAGTTCCACCCGTGTAAAGCACAATCTGATGAAATGTGCTCTCTTTACGCAAGCAAATGCGCAAAGCGACTGAAGGCTGAAGGCATGTTACACTAGAACCCGTAGTCAACGCATTCCCACCAGCCTACTTTTTGAATTTTCTTAGCCGATATATTTTTGAAACGAATAAACAACGAAAACACATTACTGAAATTAAACCTTACAGATATTTATGTAAGGGAAGATTTTCATTATACAATTTTGTGCTTACTGCCTTTTAGAACGCAACAGTTACTACGATTATTCTACGTAGCACTAAAAAGTTCTTAGTACGGGCGTCTCTTACCGGATATTAAACCGTATGGAAAAGGTTTATTGTTTTTAATAGAATGGATCATACGAAGCGATTGTGCTATGTGGCTCTAGTAAAGGTGTTAGTTTTTCTCAGTTAGAAGGAGATGAATATAGATTTAAGTTACAAAGGGTACGGCCTACATAAATTTTGTAGAGGGGATAATCCTAAATTCGTTTTTAGAACGTCTTATATTTTGAAAAATAATATCCATATGAATGATATATATAATGGGTATTTTTATAATAATAAAAGTTACCGCAGTTATGATAAAATCAAAAGCAATAAAACATATTAAATGTAACTGCATCCCAACTCATTCATAAAACATGCAATGCAGTTTCTCAAAGGACCTAACTCAAAGCAAAATGTAGTTTATTTTGTTAAAGAAAAAACCCTGTATAAAACGCAGAAAACGCCACATGTCAGAGCATGAATAAAAGAAGAGCTCTGTTTCAGACTTTTAAAAGTTTCACTAATATTTTTCTAAGTAAAATTACTTTATGTATATTCCATACAGTCCGTATTCATTGACTTAAAATATTATTATTAGGAACAAAATATATTTGTTAGTATGATAAAAGCATTACACAAACTAGCATTTTTTTTTCTTTTAAATTATTGTTTTAATTATCAGTTGTTAATAATTAATTAACTACACTAATATTAGCAATCAATATTAATTTAATTGGGGTATCATTAATTCATGGATAGAAAAATCAAAATACAGATGTGTTGTCGTGTCTAGCACGCAGTCTACTTGATGGTAAGTGGATGCTGTGCCCCATAGCCGCCTACATCTTCTATTCTCGGTTAAGAATCAAAATGCAAGTAAGTTGCCACACGTGATGAATACCTTGTAATTAGTTAAAAAATATCAGATTTTTGTTTCTCAACATACGAAACACATCAACATCAGGCTACTATTTTACACTGGTGTGAGCATCGTTTTACCTGGTGGAGCCAATCCATTATTACAGTCATAATTAGCTGTAGACTCTACCACGTATTATTGTTTATTGCAAGCCTAAAATAAATGATTGGAAGTATAAATAAAACTAGGTTTTACGGATTTTATCACGTATTTTTTATATTTCCGACGTTTCAAGCACTTTACATAACCGGGGCCACGGGGGAGGGGGGGTCTGAAATATTTGACGTCCAATTGTCATAGATAATCACTGCTACCAGCAGTAGGGTCTTATTATAGTATCTTGAAGTCTTGCAGTTGTATGCTTAAGTTTGGATTCAATTTTATTAATTATAAAATCACAAGTAGATGGTAGCAACCAGCCATCCTATCTATTGAAATTAGGCTGTTTTATTTTAATTTCAATTGCCTCGCGATCGTCCTTGGAAGGAATCTGTGTTTTATAGCGAGGTTTTTGGTCTATCATGTTGTGGTGTACGATGTAGTAACGGGGGTGATCCCCCGTGTACGTGTACACAGACTGCAGACTTCACAGAGCGTCGATTCTTCTATGTGTATGGCTATTCTTCCAAGGCTATGTGTTATTTAACGCGAATTTTTATTAATCTTTTTGTTTATCCTATGTAAGAGAGACCACATTCACAATTAAGCCTTTACGCTCCCGCATCTTGCAGATGGTTATTACACTTGACTGGTTGTAAAAAATAACTCATCTTCTTCGGCGTTTTGAAGTAATTTCTAATGGAAATACGTTTGAAGATGTAGCCAATCTTGTCAGTGACACCTCTGACATATAGCGGTACAGCAGGCACACGCTCGACTGTAACCGTAATTTTTAACCGCATTTTTAACACCTTATCATATTTTTATAAATATGAACTGGCAGCAACTGAAGTATCCTTTCAGGAAAAAGTAATTGAATAATTTCTCATACTTGTTGTCGATTCGGTTATCTAGATTTAGTCTAGTGAGTAAGTGTGGCTCCAATTAGTTTAAGTGTACGCGTAGCACCGCATGGACTTAAACTTTGACAGAGGTGAACGCCTGCGTATGGCTGCTTCCATCCGAACTGCACGTGGCCTGTGTTTCACTAAGGTCGTCCAAAATATTTCAAAGTCACCCAAGTCGAATTAAAACGGTCGTAAATTTTGTAAATATCAAATGCTAAGTAATACGTAATTTTATTTTTCCACGTAACACTCACCCATGCAAACATTTTCACAAAGTCTTTAAGTAGTATAACATTAAAGATAGTAAGATGTAGATTTTTAGATACTAATTGAAAATAAGCGTTCGGAAACAGCTTTAAAATATACTATCATATAATAAATATTTTCGTGACAATTATTATAGGCTTAATTATTATAGGGAACGCCGACAATATAAGTAGTTATACCAATACATCAATTTCGCGTAAGTCGCCAGTTATGAGCAGAAATAATATAGTAAAACAATTTATGACTCCACTGCCTGTCCCTAAATTTGAGCAATAAATTATGGTTTACTTTGTCGTTTATGAGGGCTGCTGTAGACATAACCCTGTGCGGAACATGTGTAACAGATTGCGGCAATAAGGGAAATTGTCTTTTTTATGGACGCTTGCCGACAACCTAAAGTATCCGGTAGAGGAACAAGGTGGTGCCACTTATGTCACATAGTCATTTTCTTTAAATTTGTAAGAGTATTGCTAGATAATATTACAATTCTAAGTTATATTTAAAAAAACGTACTAATCATGAAATCGTTGCGTTCTTTAACCATTATTACACCAAAGTACTGCACCTCTTCAAGAAAACCTCCAAATCGTATACTTTTAGAGGTTTTTGTCCATTCAAGAAAAAGAACACTTATTTATTAGAATAATCAAACCAGATGCTCGGTTTCCATTCCCTTGTTGTTTAACAACCACGCATTTAAAGCTCGTTATGCGTACAGTAAAGGAGTGGAATTCATCTAATTACAACTTAGGTTTCTTCAAGGCAAGAGTGATCAGTACGTTTTACTATTTCCGGCCACATCACTACTTACGTGAGAGCCATGCTGCAGCTATATCATGGCTGTAGCACGAATGGGTCGCCTCGACCGGGGAATGACCACGCTTTCATAGAATAACAGCGTAAAATAGTAGCTGAATGCTGCTGAGTTTCGTATAGTGTAATGTATAGTGTATATAACCGGAGACCCTTTTTTACTAGAAACGAGAAATTCCATCTTAGTCCTCGTGGATGGCAACGCATCTTCATTTTGATTCTTAACCGAGGATATATGTAGACGTTTACGGGCCACAGCATCTACTTACCATCAGGTGGACTGTGTGCTAATGTGCTAAGACTGTGTACTTCCTTATATATAAATGAGTATTAATGTCTAAGTTTAAGTTGTTGTATAATGAATTTCTAAAATACAGCCCGTTAAGGTCACATCACAGGAGTAGTGTGAATGAATAATGGGAAATGCCATAGAGACCTCAAATATATTATACCTCCATCTATAGTAAGCCATTAGATCTGTTTGGCTTATCCTATTCGACCTCTTACACCACCCACTGGACGAAATAGGGTGATGTAGTACGCTTAATTAATAATAGTATGATATGTTATTCTTCTTATCTTATCGGCATCCCCAACATCTTTCCACCTTCTACAATTCAGTGCTATGGAGAACAAGTCTTCTATGAAGGAGTCCAGTTCATCCCATCATTTATATATCAGTCATTTATACGTGGTAGAGCCATGCTGCAGTTATATTAAAGATACAATTGTAGCACGAATGGGTCGGCTCGACCGGGGAGGGACCACGCTGTCACAGAATACCAGCGTGAAATATTAGCTTAATGCTGCTGTATTTCGTATGGTGAGTGTAGAGAACAGGAGACCCATTTTACTGGAAACGAGGCATTCCATCTTAGTCCTCACGGGTGACAACGCATCTGCATTTTAATTCGTAATTGAAGATAGATGTAGATGCCTATGGGCCACAGCAAACACTTAACATCAGGTGGACTGTGTGCTCATTTGTCACCCTGTCCTATAAAATTTAAAAAAAATCCCGCCATCGTTTTCTGGGTCTGCCTTGAGGTTGTCAGCCATTTATAGGAGTCCACCGAGTTGTAATTTTGGCCCAAAGTTCTTCTGACATACGGCAGACAAAACCGACTCAGTCCTATTTTAGTTTGGCGGATTTACAGGAGACGTCAGTGATTTGGGTTCTGAAGCGTAGAGTGGTATTTCTGATGCGGTCTGCTGGTCTGACTCCTAGCATGGTGCGCTCCATTGCTCGACGACACACCCCGAGATAGTATCGTAACTGCTCATTAATCTGTCACATATCCATAAAATTGTCGTAAATAGAAGTTTATAAAAAAATAACCAAAATTCGTACGAACTTGATGAAGGTTTAACTTAAAACGTAGATCGACTTTTACAAAAATGGCTCTACTGAAAAAAAAGGATTAATATTGTTGCACGCCATAGTTGATGAGCACGAGCTGCATGAGCAGAAATAGTAGCGTCAATATCTTTCTTGAAAATTCACTAGCGCCATCTAGTATGGAGTAGCAGACCTAGGAGAGCTTTCTAGAAAATTCGATGCTAGAACTTTCGACATTCTACTCGAACATTCTAGATGTTTCCGTAGAAAAGGCCCTATATAAAGCCGTTTAGAGCCGCGACTGGAGCAGTATAGAATTGAATAAGTGTTAAGTGTGATTAATTATTAGTGCGTTTTAAGTTGTAATTGGTACAACTTAAAACACACTAATAATTAAGGTTAATTTTCGAAATTCAATCGGCAGTTCTTATTGTCATGAACCTCAAGCTCGTAATAAATGGTGTTAGAAGTGGGCTAAAGTCATTCCGTTTTTACCTAAAGACGACAGGGTGTCGGTACTCGAATTCAGCGCCAGCAGGAGACGGACCAGAGACGATTTGGTGTGCGCAACGCCGCAGACGTCGGAGGGCCAGCCGCCGGCCAAAAAGTCCAGTCCGTCAGTAGCTCCTTTATCAGCAGCACCCGACTTAAGTGCTCTGATGATGATGCTGCAGGAGCAGGCCCGCGTACAGGAGGAACAGGACTGAAAGCGCAGCTGCAGCCCAGACAGGAGGAGCAGTCGGTTGATAGATTAGTCAGGCGGAAGAGGCCCGCCGATTGGAAGAACAGCTGCGGGGCGGACAAGAGGAACAGGCCCGTTGGTTGAAAGAGCAGATGCTCCTCATGAAGAACCTTCACGCAACCTACGGGAAAGAGATAAGGGAGGTGAAGGATAGTGTTGCTCAACATGACAACCGCCAGTCTGGAGCTGAAAACCAAATCGAGGAAGCTTAAACCCGAATCGACTAAGTGAACAATCGGGTTGACAACGTAATGGCTGACGTGAAGAAAACGCTGGACGACCTTAAACTTAGGGATAGAATTACAGCTCCCGTAATAGCTACAACACCATCGCTACGTAAATTTGAAGTACCGCCGTTTGACGGGACGCCTTACTGGTCGGCCTACAAAATCCAGTTCGAGGCTGTCATGGAGGCAAACGGCTGGAATAAAAGTCAGGCCATGACACTCAAATTAGGCCTGTTTTGGAAGCTCTCGGTAAGAAAGTGACTTACGAGCAACTCCTTGAGTTATTGGAGGCGAGATATAGCGACGCTCAAATGGAACACGTCCTTCGTGCGCAGCGTAAGGATCGCGTGCAACGTAGCAGCGAAAACCTGCAGCAGTGGACCCTTGAGGTGAAAAGATGGTTCGAAAAGCATACCAGTTTATACCTGCGCTCATTGAAGGGAACCTGAAGTAGACATTCATCGACGGCATCCGTTACCTTGAAGTCAGAGCTGCTGCAAGGCTCGGGTATTACAAGATACATAAAGACGCTTGACCCACGCGCCGGATGTGGAAACTGTGTGGCAGGATCTTCGTTCCCATTACGTCAAGGAGGTTGCGGCAGCTACAGTTCCCGACCACAATAAAGGATACAGCCCTAGGTGCTACGACTGTGGGGAAAGGGGCCATATTCGATCCAGCTGCCCTAAGCGAACTGTAGAAAGCGAAGTTGATCGATCTTGAGAGAATAGCGTGGCTAAGAATACCGCCCAGTAGCAGCAGGGAAATGAGTTAAAGCCGGGACTGCGGGATGGCTGCTGGCTAATGTAAAGAGCCCCAAGGATCTCGATCTCACATGATCCCATGATTGGAATAGCCTAATCATCAAGGGCCAAGTCAACGGAATGTCGTATGAACCGACCATAGACACTAAAGCCTCTCGCACGGTTGTCAGTTCCCAGTCAGTTCCTTAGGGATTCTGCATACAACCAAGAACGCATTAATTTGGTAACAGCCACTGGTCAACGCATTCCCGTCCGTGGAGATAAGGAGATTGAATTGAAGCTAGGCAATATAATCTACCTGTATAATGTCATAGTTGCCGATATAATGGACGACTACATCTTGGGCCTAGACTATATAAGGAGTAATTGTTGTGAGATCGACGTTAAGCAAGGTGTTTTGAAATGTGGACACGAGGAACTTTTTATGGAAGGGGCGTTACCGGGGAACGTATACAGCCTTAAGAAGATTGTTCTTCCGCCGAGATCGGAAACGATTGTGCCAGTTAGTTTTTCTCGGAACCCTGGGCAAGCCCATCGCTGTGTAATCATGGAAAGGATAAACAATGACCTTCCATGGAAAGTAGCTATAACCTTGATGAACCACTTGACATGTCTGTAGTACGTGTGCTGAACCTTTGTGACCAGCAACAGATTATAGAAAAAGGCACACTGGTTGGTACATGTGTGGAAGTGGATTGGTTGCATCGGTACCAATATCTATCGAGTGGGACCCCCAGCAAGGATGCACACTTTTAGAATACTGTCGCAGCATTCTCTTCCCGAATGAAATGATCAAGGCGAAAAAGTTGTTACTCAAGTACGCCGGTTTATTCCCGTCAAACGATTCTGACATAGGGAAAACTGGCTTAGTCCAACACAAAATAAACACAGGAGAAGAATTGCTTATCCGTCAGCGGCTAAGAAGATTGTCGGTGGTACGTGAAAAAGAAGTGGAAACCATGATTAAGGGAATGGTCCAGTCCATGGTGTTCACCTGTGGTGCTGGTAAAGGACGGCAGCATGCGGTTTTGTGTTGACTACCGACGTCTGAACAACGTTACAAAGAAGGGCAGCTATCCCTTGCCAAGAATTGATGGACATGCTGGACATGCTTACCTCATGTAAGGTGGTTTAGCATGCTGGATCTAAATAGTGGCTACTGGTAAGTTAAAATTGACCCTAAGGCCATGGAGAAAACTGCATTCTCGACAGAAAAGGGTCTCCGGTAATTTAAAATAATGCCATTTGGAATATGCAATGTTCCAGCAACTTTTGAAAGGTTGAAGGAACTTGTACTTACCGGGCTAATTAGCTTTGCCTGTTTGGTCTACTTAGATGACATGATCATCGTAAGTGGTACATTTGAGGAACACCATCAAAACCTGGAACGTGAGCTCATGAAGATTCAGAGTTCAATATTCAAACGGCAATTTAACTTTTTAGGGTATGTAGTGTCGTAAGAAGGTATCCGCACGGATCCAGAGAAAATCGCCGCTGTCAAGGATTGGCCGGTTCCAAAAGACAAGAAGTAGGTTAGAGCATTTTTGGGTTTGTGCACCCATTATCGGCAGTTTGTGAAGAACTTTGCAGATATAGCCAAACCTCTACATATGCTAACTGAGCCCAAATGCAGGCAAGGAATTTATATTTGACACAGACGCAAGTGATATATGACTTAACGGTGTGTTATCTCTACGGAATTGTGATCAAGAGGTTGTGATGGCGTACTTCAGCAAGTCGTGAAGTATGCGTTGTCAAGAAGACGTTGTCACGAATATAGCAAGCACTGTACTAGGCAAGAGGGTAAGGAAGTGGTATCTATGAGGATACTCATGACATACCACCTCAGCAACGAGTGGAAGGACAGCTTACAACATGCAAAGCAGGAAGATCCGGACATCAAGCCGATCCTGGAATGGATGAAGGCCAGTGCTTTCAAGCTCAAGTGGAGTGACATCTCAGCGATGAGTTCAACCACGAAAAGCTATGGGGCCCAATGGGACAGCTTGCTGATTCATGATGGAGTTCTGTGCCGTAAATGGGAAAATGGTCTGGGAGACATCAATCATTTGCAAATGGTTGTCCCTAAAGCTAAAGTACCGGATGTTCTTCAGCTGTACCATAATGATTGTTCAGGAGACCATCTGGAAGTTAAACTAACTCTACTGAAGATGAGATGATGTCAAGGACTGATGTCACAAATGTACAAGTTGTGGGGCTGTAAAGGGACCTCGGGCTCGTAGTAGAGGTGCACTGAAGTTGTACAATATTGATGCACCATGGGAGAGAATAGCCATTGACACGGCGGGACCGTTTCCGGAAAGTGATTCCGGAGGAGTCTTCCGGAAGTGACTATTATTTCATGGTTGTAATGGATTACTTCACTAAGTGGCCAGAAGTCTTCGCCATTCAAAATCAAGAAGCATCAACAGTTGCAAATAAATTAGTTCATGAAATCTCCAGTCATTTTGGAGTACGTTTAGAGATCCACAGCGAACAAGGAAAGAATTTTGAGTTTCAAATATTCCAGGAAACTTGACGAGTTCTGGGTAACGAGATTGGGACAAACACATACAGCCGTTTTTTGTCTTATCGAAGCGTTGTTTACGAAAATACATCAGTGACACCAGCTTTCGCAAACTTTGAAAAAGAATTACGGCTGCCTGCAGACCTGATAACCGGGATACCACCTGATGCCCACGCAGTATAACTGGTTATGCAAATGACTTGCGGAACAAAATGAATGACATTTATGAGCACGTCAGACAATCGGACCATCAAATGTCTGGAAAGATGAAAACCCGGTATAACCGCAAAATGAACAACAAAGGGTTTTCGACGAAGGTTCACTAGCGTGTATGCACAATCAAGTCCGCAGCAGGGGGAAATCTCGTAATATTCAAGCTAAATGGGCCAGCCCGTACCGGATTGTGACAAGGATCAATGACGTAGCCTACCAGATACAGAAAAGTGCAAGAGGTATTCCTAAGATCGGCCATGTGGATTGACTGGTGCGTTACTATGGGGCCGATTTTGCTCGAGACAAACATGTCTTAAGGCAGGGTTGCGCACCATAGTTGATGCCTGGTATATCGCACTAGCGCCATCTAGTATCGAGTAGCAGAAACAGGAGCGTCAAGATCTTTCTTGAAAATAACTAGCGCCATATAGTATGGAGTAGCAGAACTAAGGGAGCTTTCTAGAAAATTCGATGCTAGAACTTCCTACACTTTACTCGAACATTCTAGATGTTTCCCTAAGATGTGGCCCTAAATAAATCCGTTAAGAGCCGCGACCGGGGCGGTATTGCACGAGTGAAGACTGCGGAGCGAAATGAAGTGAATTAAATTGTTAAGTGTGATAAATTATTAGTGTTATTAGTTTTAAGTTGTAATTGAGTTCGGTAATTAAAGCGTCAATTTTGGTAATTCAATCGGCAGTTTTTATTGTCACGAACTCCAAGCTTATAGCAATATATTAAATAAGCGGAGCAGCATTTTTCCCGTCTTATTCACGCGTCACACCTTATATTTGTCGCCTACCTCATCAGTACAAGAACGCAACTCAAAAACTTCTTCGAGAATTCCTTTAACGGTGGTCAGTACTTAGAGTTATATGACCGGTCCTTAGCCACTTCGACTTACTTGTCCGTTGGACTATGTCAATAACTCTAGTTCGACTGCAAATATTATCTTCAGGCTGTTTTGATTAGTTTTTCAACGTATTGTATTTTTTTGTTTTAAACTTCGCCATGTAGCGATGAAGTAAGAGAATCCACTACCTCATATATTCCCGTAGATATCTAAAGAGGCGAAAGAGGAAAATGAAACAGGACGTGGCCAGCAGGATATTTCTGTTGGCAAATTTAATAATACAATACTGCGGTTTCCAACAGGTCTGTCAAGCGTGGCAACTAAGGCAAATATTCCCCATGATGCAATCTGTGTGGGAGTACTATGTTCAGTAATGAACTTTTGGCAGAATTTTAGCTAAATGAATCATAAACCAAGTCAAAATTATTCGTAAGTCTTTACAGTTTTTAAAATATCGGATAGTTTCAAAAAATTGTTTAAGTATATATAATGAAAAGAAAAACACAAAAAGGATGTGTTATATTTTTTATTTATTTTAAAAACTGAAAACTAATTAAAATATTTGTACAATATGTGCATGACAGTACTCGTATTGAAATGTAATGTAGAACTTTTAGTAAGGTTTTCACTAAGTTCCGATTGACAAACTTAGACTGTTTTTAAAAGTAACAGTCACCAATTAGTCACTGAATCTTGACACATGGGACACAGCGAAAGATATATTCTGGAGTTATATTATGATATATAATCTTCAAGCCAAAATCCTCCTTAATACATATGAATAGATCTGTTTCCGTTGAAGTAATCTTGATACATGAATGTCACTAAGTCTTAAAATATAAACCATGTCTCAAAAGCAAACAATAATGGTGTTTTCAAGTGGAGGTTGCCAGCTTAAATTCAGGTCGCAAAATTAAGGCTATATTTTCTAAATTATAGAGTCACTTTTTTTTCTTAAGTCACTAAGTGTTAACAATTTCTTACTCAACCTTGACATAATTAAATTTAAGATATCTTTGGGCAGGATACCACCTTAAATGCAGAACATTTGCGAAAGCGTTAATATTTTAAATCAGGAAAGTAAAAAGATGTTATCCGTTACAAAAACGTACCAATCTACATATTATAAACAACACCATAGACAATTCTTCCAGTGAATTGAACACTCCTTTAACGACACTTGATTATAAAAATTACATCAAGACTTAAAATAAACGCGAAATAACAGAGTATAACGAATGCCAAAGTAGATAAACAGAGAAATATCAAAAACTAACCACCAATTAAATATCAAACATCTATGTCAACTTCGGTACTGAAAGCAACCGTTGATCACAGACGATGATCATGTCGGTAAGACATAAATTCGCTATATTACGACCCCGAAAAATTTCGTACATAGGGTCTGTAGCGATGAGAATCTTTAAAAAAATCGGAAGTTAGACTTAGAGACCACGAGTCAAGACATTTCGTCTTAGTTATGTCGAAGTTCAAAGCCGAAACTTAATCTCCTAAAGACGAATTTAAATCGATGAACAAGTTACGTAACAGGCCAGAGTTTACGAACCTCCGCGCAGATAAAATAAGTGCTGCGGTGGTTATGGATACGTCAAATTATGATTTTGAAATACAACAACTTTTATAGGACGAAAGTACGTACAAAATGTCAAAACAGATCTTACAACTAACACGCTTAAAATGACATGCGATCTGCTAAAGAAATACTAAAAAAATTAAATCTTGATGTGGATTTGATAATACCACTATGTGCTAAACCACCAAAACTATATGGGTGAACAAAAATACGTAACCAAACGCTCCCCTAAGTACAATAGTGAGCCAAATCGATTCATCAACCTACAAAATGGCTCAACATTTACGTACTTGGCAAAAATACTGTCACCTCTGTGAGATCACAAGATCACGCACGTAGGATTCATATATTTTAGTGAGATAATAGGTCCACATCTTGCTGAAGAAGAAATTATGCTAAGTTGTGATGTCTAGTCACTATTAACACGCCTACCTCATTGCCTCACAAACGTTTTTTTATAGAATAAGGGTGACAAACGAATACACAGTCCATCTGATGGAAAGTGGACACTGTAACCCATCCATCATCTACATTTATCCTCGATTAAGAATCAAAACGCAGATACGATATCGCTCCTGAAGACTAAGATGGAATGCCTCGTTTCCAGTAAAAAGGGTTTCCGGATCTCTACACTCACCATACAAAACACAGTAGCATTAAGCTGCTATTCTACGATGGTATTCTGTGAGAACGTGGTCTTTCCCCGATCAAGCCGACCCATTCGTGCTGCTACCGTAACCGTACCACTTCAACGTGGCTATAGTACTCTATCAGTATGTGTTGTAAGAGTAAATGATTAGGCTTGCTTCATTCCAACCCAAACGCCGTCAACTACAATCTCGAGATGGCGCGGCTGACTCCTTCGTGCCTCGGGCTGGAGTTTGCGTATACGTCAGAGAGGACATCTGTTCTCGACGCCTCGATAGTCTTAAAGGTTTGGAGCTGTCCATCCTTTGGCTACGCGTAGATGGCGACGAACATCCGCACGTATACGGGTGCCTCTATAGGTCCCATAGCGGTAATGCCGAAACAGACCGACTCTTCGACCATGTCCAAACGACTACAAATTCGTTGCTACAGCGGATCCCCTCCGCAGTGACCGTGATCCTCGGCGATTTTAACACCCACCATGTCCGCTGGCTCTGTTCACGTCCAACCGATCATGCGGAGAGATCTGTTCATGATTTTGCCTTGACATATCCATATGCCAAGGCAAAATCTTGAACAAAACGTCTCCGAGTACCCAGACAATCTTGTGTTTGAAGTCGAGTCTTTGCTGAACAAAGTCTCGGATTGGGGGTGACTAAATCTAGTCCAGTTTAACCCTCAGAAGACATAAGTTTGCGCGTTAACCGCTAAAAAGAACTCATTTGTCGTACCTCCTCAGTTTCAAGGCCTTTGTTGTCTCAGCCAATATCGGAATCCTCGGCGTCAACATATCGAGTGACGTGCAGTTTCGTGGTCACTTGGTACAGAAGGCCAAATTGGCCTCTAAAACGCTTGGCGCGCTCAGCTGAGTGGAACGGTATTTCATGCCGGCACACCGCCTGCAACTTTACAAGGCGCATATTCGGCCGAACATGGATCACTGTTCCCTTCTCTAGGCTGGAGCTGCCCAGTGTCAGCTCCTTCCACTTAACCGCATCCAGCAAAGAGCGGCTCGAATCGTCAACGACCGAGTGCTTTCCGATCGCTATTCAATATATACAACGATATCAAATGGCGCTGCGAAGGGATGTTGCACCTGCACCTCTTTGCGTATTTTATCGCATCAATCATGGGGAGTGCTCTGAAAAATTGTTCGTATTAATCCCAGCCGCCAAATTGCGTGAACGCACTACGCAGCAAACCTCCCGATACCATCCACCATCTGGATGCTTGGCGGTCCATCACTGTACGTTTCACAAAGAGTTTGTTTCCGCGTACGACCTCTTTGTGGAATAGTTTACCACCAAGAAAAGAGCTCCTTTCTAAAGGGCCGGCAACGCACCTGCAATTCCCTTGGTGTTGCGGATGTTCATGGGCAGCGGTGGTCACTTAACATCATGTGAACCGTATGCTCGTATGCCCCCTTCTATAAAAAAATTCAATCAATCGATCAGAAGTCATATTACACTATCTATCTACTCGACCAAGCTGATTGGCTAAAAATAGGGTTTTTAATGTTTCTCTTTTGAATAAAAACAAGGTATTTTTACCGATAATCGAAACAATTAGTGACAAAAAATTAATGTGATATCTAATATCAGATTTCTGTTTCCCTGTTCCGCTCAAGACTAAGTAAGGGCAAGGCAAGATACAAGTAGAGTAATAAGATAACGGCTACCCCTGCCACGCTATCCGTAAATTTTTGCGCTATCATGGGGCTTCACTCGAATCTAAACACCATCCTCTACCATCTGAAGATGGTGGAGCCGACTCTTCAGATTATTGTCTGATTCAGAGTGTGGTGCCACTCATGTTCCCATTACGGTTCTGCACGTTGCCGTCGTATTTGGTATTACAGATCGGCCGATTGGACCAGGATGCGGACTTTTATGTATCGTACCCTTAGGAGCAGGTTTACTTCTTGCTGGATGATCCCAAGGTTGTTGTTGATTCCGTCGCCGATATAGCACTTCAAGTAATGGAACTTCTTAGTTCATCTCCTGTGGTGCCCATCGGAGGCAGAGCCCAGCCAACACTCAGAAAACGCAAATTTGTCTTCTGTTTTCTGAATTTTAAGAAACCCCGCTTTGTTGTATCTCGTCCGTTTTGGGCGCTTTCCTCGCTGTATCTCCTCGGTTTCGGACACTCATCTTGTTGCCTCAGCTAGCATCAGAATCCTTGACGTCAATTTTGTAATTTTGTAGTCACGTGGAAGAAAAGGCTAAAGAGGCTTCTAAAAAGTTTGGCGTTCTCAGAAGATTGGGAAAATATTTCGCTTTATATTATTTCGCTTTTTATTCAGCTTTGCAAGGTCCGGTCACACATGTAATATTGTTATCATCTCTGGGCTGAGACTCCCTAGTACCGAACTACGAATTTTCAGCGACCAAGTTTTCTCTGATCGGCTCGATTCATTTTACCATGGTGACTGCTCTGAGGAATTGTTACAGACAATTTTCACCAACGTAGATCGTAATTAAACTCACGTGGTGGATGGCTATCCACATCATCAGGATGCTTGGCACTTCACTACCGTGTGATTTATTAGTAGTTTACTTCCTCGCACATATACTTTTTGGAATCGTTTACCATCGGCAATTTGACAAACATAAATTGCAAAAGGACAAACATTCAGAACCGGAGCAATTATTTACAGGCCATACAAATACTTGTTAACTTCCCAGTGGGAAGTTATTGTAATGGGTTCGATTTTGCTGATTGAAAATTTGAACATACCTCCACGTTTCAAGGTCTTTAGACACGAATAGTATGGTTTTTAAGAGGATGTCTGTGTGTGTATGTTCGGATTCAATGTTCGCCTCGTGTATCTCGAGAACAAAGAGTGATATTGACATGGGATCAGTTTCATTTAACGCATAATTATAAAACTTAGACCTCATTAAATTTTGAGCAAAATCGGTCAAGTCGTTTTTTGTGCCGAGTGAAAAATTTTATAAAATATTAAAAGGCATTTGTTTATTTTAAGGTATACCAACAGTAAAACTCATAAAACATTAACAACAACACGACAACAATGTATATGGTTATATATGTTTGCCAATTACAGGAATATTTTATACGTGGTAGAGCCATGCTGCAGTTATATTAAAAATATAGTTGTAGCACGAATGGGTCGGCTCGACCGGGG
>DWHP01001696.1:0-15582 GCA_018247895.1 Parnassius honrathi | reverse complement strand
GTAATAATAGCAAAACACTTAACTATTAGAACTATAGTTCTATTAGAACATACGATTTAATAAATTTCGTTAAAGAAAAAAATTAAACTTCCCAATCTTAACTAGATATCAAAAACTATAATATATTTATTTTAAGGAAGGTACTTCAGTACATTTTTAATGAGAATATCTCATCATGTGTATAATAAGTGAGTTGAACCTAAAATTCATAAATAATAATTATATTGGAACACTTACACGATTATTTTCGAAAGATAATGCAAATTTATTGATAGGAACTTCTTCCATTTTAACACGTTAAACATAAAGCAGCTAATTGGAAATTTTTAATATATAATTTATACAAAAAGCTAATTACTTTATTCTTTAACGTAAATATTACTAATTTTCACACTTCAAGCAAAACTTTGCTAAAGATTTTAGTGAATGTTTCTTTCTTCTTCTTTCTTTTTTTTATGGTGAATGTTTGCTAAATATTGAAAAAGCTGACAGCGTAGGCTGACAGGCAACTGACAGTTGTTTTACCAATGTTACATATACGATTGGCTGATAAAGGCAGGAAAAAGTATTAGACTACACAGCCTGATCTGATATGTATTTTATGTACAATGTTTTTTACAATATTCTGCTGACACGTCACATTATAAAGTTTATGGGGATATTTTGACGACAAATTAACCCAAAGAACAGCTGAAGACGATAATATCTCAAGCCCGAGCAGATAAAAATATGTCACGATACGAATATAAATAAAGATCTCACGAAGAAAATTCAAAAGTAAATTATTATGTTTGTTTCTAAGGTCCTATTAATTTCATGTTCGTAGTCAAATAATTTATTATTATTTTTCAATATTAATGGTAATGTCAGCATATAGCACACAATTACGAGTAGTTATGTTACAAAGAGCGTTTATATAGATTATAAATAATAGAGATCCTATTATACTTACTTGTGGCACTCCCTTCCTCCTTTATTTTCGCAATACTGTGATCTATAATTTTTTCTATGCCGTCTTGTGTAACTTGATACCTCAACGCATTGTTTTCGTTGACTTAAATAATCCTGTATTAATTTTAATGCATTGCCTCTTACACAATATCTGCTAAGTTTGTTTAACAATAATCCGTGTTGAACAAAGTAAAATGCCTTGGATATATCAATGAAAATAGATGTTATAGGTATTTTGTTGTTTAGGATAGTTGTTATTAGTGTTATTAAGTTGAAACATGCTAAAGTGGTTGACTTGTTTTTTGTAAACCCATATTGCTCTGGTTTTAATATTTCATGTTTGTTAAAGAAGTTATAGATTCTGGTATGTATGGCCTTTTCAAACACTTTTGATAAAACAGATATCAGTGTTATGGGCCTATAATTGTTTATGTCAGTTTTATCACCTTTCTTGTGTAGTGGTTTAACGATAGAAAATTTTAGTCTTGTTGGGAAAATGCCTTGAACAAAAGATAAATTGATAATGTAAGTTAGTGGGAAAGACAAATGTTTGGAGCATTGTTTTAAGATTTTAGTACTAATATCATCATAACCTGTAGAATTTGTATTTTTTAAAGAATTAATAATTTTTATAATGTCAGTGTTATGTATTGGAACTAGATATATAGAATTGGGATAAAATGTCAATTTAGATGTATAGTAGTTATTGGTTGTTATTTTATTTGGTGTTTTAATGTAATTATTTAAATTTATAAAGTAATTGTTAAACACATCCGCTATTTTATCTGGCTGATAATATGTATTGCCATTAGAGGTTATTCTAGTAATGTCATTGATAACAGCCATATCATTATTAATGTTTTTTATTATTTGCCAAGCTGCCTTACTTTTGTTGTTAGAATTAAGTAGGTAGCGTGTATTGTCCAGTTTTTGGGCTTGCAGAATGCATTTCCTTAAAATGTTTGTATATTTGTAATATATTTTCCAATTTCTTTTTTTGTTTGCTGTTGAAAGACGATATTTCAAATACAAACGCCTTTTATTAATGCTACATTTTTTAATACCCCGTGTAATCCACTTACTTTTAATAGATTTATTTGTTATTTTTACGATAATTTTAGGGAAACACAAATTATAAAATAAGGTAAGAGTGTCATGAAAGCAGTTGAAAGCCAAATTAGTATCTTCAGCCTCATATACATCAGAAAATGATAGGGTCGAAATATAGGACAGAATTTTTTTTACATTTTCACTACTAAGGTCTCTTTTTTCCTCAAACCAAAACGATTTCCTAATATGACTTTTATTTGTTTTAGCCTGAAAAGTTATTGTTTGACAAGTTTCATGATCTGATAGTGCTAAAAAGTGAATATTTGGTTGTACATTAGGAAGATTAGTGGCAATCAAATCAATACACGACATTTTTCTAGTTGGTTTACAAATGTGGTTATTTAAGTTATGATTGTATAAAATAGAATAGAGTTCTTTAGAATGAATATCATTTTTCAAAATATCTATGTTCCAATCTCCACAAACTATAATTCTTTTATTATTTTTCTTGGTAAGTTTATTTAGAAGTTGTTCAAAATTTTCAAAAAATAATCTTATATTAGAATTTGGAATCCGATATATACATACAACGCAAATACCTAGTGTAACTATCTCAATAGCACAGAATTCAAATGTATATATTATCGAGTTCGGTAGGTTTTTTATGGGTTGACAATCTAATTCCTTCCTAACCAATATGCAGGTGCCACCTCTACGCTGATTCGGTCTTGAAAAGGCCGATGCTAATTTGTAATTATTAAGCTTCAGATTAGACTCTGTACCTCGTTTCATAAAAGTTTCACTAATGCATATTATATCAATACTAATATTTTTATTTTGAAAATCAAGAAGTGCAAGTTCAAGTAAGTCTTTTTTATGTAAAATCCCAGCGATATTTTGATGTAGTAAGGTATATTTTTTTTCACTATCGAAAAAAGATTGAGTCATTACCATTATTTGTTAAATTTTGTTTTGACTCTACTTTAAGTTTCTCTTTCTGTTTATAGAAATAATATGGGATAGTTCCTTTTATTTTGCTTAGTTCTTTTAAGTTTATTTTATTTACTCTAGTGCTACCAGGTGTTATACCAGCACACCTTGATCTTAGTAACGATCGAACAAGTTTTTCGTAATTAAGATTATCTATTTCTATATTTAATTTAGAACACAAGAACTGTTTCGGTATCCAATGCGTGTTATTATCTAAATTATTACTTATGTCAACAAAATAACAGTTTGAAAAATTCTGAACGAATAACTTAATTTCTCTATTCAACAATTTGACATTTAAAAATTCATTATTAAATACGTTCAATACAAAGACGTTGTTATTCTTTAACTTGCAAAGTGTAGAACAAAGTTCAGTCAGAAATGTATACGGATTTTTCTCATTACTTCCTACACCTAGAATAATAATGTCATCTGTATTCAAAGTCTCCAATATATTATCAATACTGTCAAATATTTGCGCGCTGGTTGCATTTGGTTTGCATATTCCAGAAACAGAGTACACATTGTTCCATTTGTTTTTACATCTCTGCTTATACATTTCTTGAGCGAGTCCTCGTACTTGCTGATCACCTAAGATTATGATTTTTGGTGTTGACGAAGTATTTTTAATTTCTTTATAGTAATTTTTTTCTATTTTTGCATGTACATGGTCTGAAGTCTCTTTATCTTTAGGTTCATTTTCAATTTTGTTTTCATTTGTTATACCCGTATTAGTAGGATTTATATATGTAAGTTTTTTGCAAATAATTTCAGAAGCATTCAGTGGTGATACCCTAGGCGTCTTAGTTTGCAAATAAATCATTTTTTTGCTTAACGGAATCGGTGTTCGCTTTGCAATGGGTGTGCAAGTAATCTTATCATCACCAGTGAGGTTTTTTAAGCAGTGTATAGTTCTGTCTTTCTCTTGTAATTTTAAATTCAATAATTGAATCTGCGAATTTAGTTCTGCAATTTCATTGTGCGCTGATTCTAGTTCCGTTTTTACTGAGGACAATTGTAGGCTTAACTCATCGACAGTTGATTTATTTAAGGCGAGGATTAAGTGGTCACTGTGACCAGTTGTATCAAACAGAGTGTAATTTGTTAATGACTGACTTATTTGTAAGTTTTCAGGATCGTCAGAGAAAGTTCTCTTTCTTCTTCTCATTGTAATGTTTTCCATAATTTTATTCGATTTTATTAAATGTCAATTACCTAATAACCTTACAATGTAAAATAAAAATTAAACAAATATCAAATTAAAAAACAAATAAAAAATTAAATAAATTAATGTTTAAAAATTACTCAGGATCAACCGCAACACTAGGGGAATGCGTTATACAAAGTACAAACAAAACAATAAAAGGTAAATTAAATAAATTAGGACTAAAATATAAATTTTAAATTACTATAACATTAAACAACTACTAAAAACTAAGTCTGATAAAAAAAAAGACTAAACTAATTAGCCTGGTTTAGAACTCAGATTTCTTGAATTCGTTCGGTAATCTTACGTGTTACAATCCATTACACCAATCTAGTACGTCACATTAGAATCAAAATAACGTTCTAGTTATCAAAACTTTCGTTAAACGTAGAAATAATGAGAGTATTTGAAATTTAGTAAAATATTATTACAATTAACACAACAATTATTTTACACAAATTTTCCAATTTCAAATTTTGTTTTGACTCACAATTTTAGTAAATGTCGATAAAGTTAATTAATGTTTGGTAAGTTTGTAAGTAATTGTTTTTTGAACACTTGAAAGTTGTTTATAATCACGTTAGTTTTAGAATGATATTTAAAATATTGCTTAATTATAATGCAAAATAACAGTCTCATTTCTTTACTGTTATGTTTACGTCGCACAGATTGAGTTAATTTTTAGATTAATGATCTGTAAATACTTTTAAACTGTAAAAATATACGGAGTCGATTCTGCTACCGCGAGCACTTGCGGGTAGCTTGTATAACAAGTAGGGTACAAAGTCCTTTTCTTAGTTCTCGACAAAGAACAATAATTCGGTATCCATATTTAAAAATTACGAACTGTTTACTTACAGTTTTCACACATTTATTAAGTTTTAATTTATTGGTGTATTGTTCAAAGATTATTCACTATAATAATTTCTCCTTATCACAGTTTAATGCTTCAACTCTGAAAATTATTTCACTTTAAATTTTTTAACTTATTTCTCCAATTTTCCTTTCACAAACACTGTCACACATTACTTTTTGTTTACTTATCACTTTTATTGCAATTATTAGATGGAATATTATTGTTTACTATTTTTAAATTAATTTAAAATGAAGAGCTAATGTTGACACGTCGACCTCGTCGTTTGTCCTTTTATATATAATATTATTTTCTGTATAACGTTTAATAAGCCTAGAGACGTTTTGTCAGAAATATTCGAGCTTAATTTAAGTAGATTTATTTGTGACTATTTCATGATATATTTAACATTACCAGGATAGTGCATAATTACGCATTATTTTATTATCGTTGTGACATCCCTGTAATGTTCTCTACATCGAATCTAAGTTTGGAATATTTCAGTGTTCTAGATCGAACAAAAGCTTTAATTTGTAAGTCAGAAAAATCTTTTTTATGACTCAATGATGTTAAAACAATAAATATAATATTTGGCAATAATTTGTAATTTACATATATTTTAGTAAAATCCGTTTAAGACGAATTAAAACCTGACATGAATACATAAATAAGCAATCGTAATTTTAACCTAACAGTAATGCTACATAAAATGTTATGCTCGTAACAAATTACTGCTAATTTAAACTTTGTAAGAATTAATGTTGTTATTATTTTCTTACTTTGTTTTCGGTTAATTATTCTTCTTTTATTAGAGAAGGAAAGTTTCATTAATTGAGTTACTAGATTTACTTTCCGGCATTATACACCGATATTCAATTTATAGTAAATGTTATTGAATATAAATGGCCTAGAATGTAAAAAAAAAAACAAATTAACCTAAAATTGCAGCATATCGCCGCTGTTTTCCACGTATTATGGCGAATGAAGAGAACAGCAGATCCCCGATCAAGCCGACACTCATGCTACAAACATAATATAGCTGCAGCGTAGCTCTACTATATATTATTGTAAATGGAATGAAATACAATATTTATAACACAGAAATATCGATATTTTAATATAAGATAGTGAGTGATAGTGATTACCGCCGCCCATGAACAACCGCGACACAACAACGAAAAACAATTGATCAAAGTTCCTACACAACAGATACCAAAACTACAAAACACCAATGTCATCCAATCCAATAAATTTATATCTATCCACAAAATTAGATAAATATATTTATTATATGAAAATAATTTTTACGTTCGATACAAATATATATGAAAAATTACACTCCAACAACATCACATTGAAACGTACTGACCTGCGTCGCTCGTACGTTTTCAAAGAAAATTTCGTAATCTTGAAATTGGGAGTTTATTCCATTCCATTAAGGTATTCATCATCTGTATAGTATATCTTCTCTCTTTTCAATGATGAACTCTTTCTTACAAAACCGGCCCCACAGAAAGTGGTCCTGGTCGAGCCCCGACGGTTCGACAAAAAATGAGATTGACTTTATTATGACGACCAGACGACAACTATACAGTGATGTCTCAGTGATCACAAGTGTTAAAACTGGAAGCGATCACCGAACGGTAAGATGCACAATGAACCTTATCGTGAAGTTGGAGAGGTTAAGTCAAATGAAGTTAACGCTCCGTCCCTCTCATGCTCTAATCCAAAGTTAATAAAACTTTCAGCTCGAGTAACAAAAACCGCAATGAAGTGGATGATATTAATGACAAGCTTGTGGATACTGTCTAAACGGTCGGAGCTAAGCTTACATAAGTAAGAATAGTCGCAGAAGAACTTACATTTTCAATTTAATTTTACTTTGACCGAGAGTTCATTCAACTCTACTGGGCAGCGATCGGAAAATTACGACACATATTCTCGTCAGATATACCTTAAAATTTGAAAACGAGACTGTATATCCAGTGCGTGCTTCTAGTGATGAAATATGAAATTGAGACGTGGTTCTTCACTACTGGCCGTATAAAGACGCTCAAAGTTGCTCAGCAAGTTGTGGAGAGGGCGATTCTTGAGCTATCTCTTTGTGATAAACTTAGAAAAGTGGATATTCGCAGCAAAAACAGAGTGATCGACATATCCCAATGGATTAGTAAGCTGAAGTGTCAGTGGGATATATAGCTCGAAGAACAGATAACCGACGGGGAAAAAAGATTATCGAGGGGCAGCCTCGTACCAATTGGTGATGTAAAGCGATCCCCCACTAGATGGAGTGACAATCTGGTAAGACACGCAGGAAGTTGATGGTTGCAGGTGGCTCAGGACCGTGCTGTGTGGCATTCCTTGGGGGAGGCTTATGTTCAGCAGTGGATTTCTGAAGGGCTGATGTGTTTCTCCACTTAATACAGTATTTTAACTGTCAAATAATTCGTAACCCAATTACTTTCTAAAAAAATATCCATATCCTGCAGTGTGATAAAAAGAAGTTTTTAAATATAGATGCGATTTAGTTCTGTTTTAAAAAAGATATAAAACTGTGCAGGAATTAACAATGGGAATGAATTCCTTTTGTTACTTATATAAACCTTTATTTGGACATCATTCAGTATTCATTACAACTTATTTATTTAACCCCAAATAAACGTGTCAAAGTATTTGAATAATCGGATTAGATACTGGAGCTTAAAATTGTTTTGGGCATTGACTTACATATCACTAACGTAGTTTTAGATACTATATACGTAGTAATATGAAAGTTATAATAAAAATTATTCCAGTTAAAATAGTTACAGTTCTGTACTTTCACCATACGAAACGCTGACGTATTTATAAACTCTTTAAATTTCCACTTTAATACAATTATTAAGTCATCATAATCATCATCATCATAACAGCCGTTCACAAGTTCACTGCTGAACGTAAGCCGCCCCTGTCCGGTCCTGAGCCACCTGCATCCACCGACTCCCTGCATGTCTTACCAGGTCGTCGCTCCGTCTAGTAGGAGATCGCCCTACACTACGCCCACCGGTATGAGGCTGCCATTCAAGAACCTTTTTCGGTTAGTCCTAGTTCGGTAGTCGGGCTAACTATGACATTTGGACGTCAAACATCTCAGTCCCCCACGTGAGCATGGGTGCTGTAAAGCACACGAAACTTCGGGACTTAAAAATAAGTGAAATTAGTTAAATAAACGCGTCAAAATCCATAAATTTAGTTTTAGTTAATGTGTAGTGTTCGCGTGAATTTAAGAAATCATTATTAGATTTAATGTGTATCAATAGAAATAATCTTTTTTAGGCTAAATGATAAGCACAACCTCGCCTTATGGAAATTTCTTATGTGCAACCGATGGAAATTAGAAAAATGAGGAAGCATTAGATATATGTTGATTGTTATATTATTGATAATTGCAATCACGTATATTAAATGATCTGGTTCAAACGATTTACCTTTATAACCGTGACCTACAATTGAATGTTTGCACAATTAAGAATGTAAAAGTATTTCGCGAGTAGGCTTTTTCTTCTTATCATTCAAAATAATTTGGACAATTGTTTCGACTAATGTTCACTAACATTATAATGCAAAAGCATGGAATACTATAATACATTATAGAATGGCTGTCAACTTTATTTTGTACGAGGTTCGGTGCCACCGCGAGCACACATACAAGCAATTACGTCGTACTATCACTACTACAAACCTGATTTGCTATGTTGAAAGACTAAGCGCATTCACACATTTTAAATTTTTTATTAAAGTTTTTGACACATCAATAAATCTTTATTTTTGTTTCTAATACTCACAAAATATAGATAGTTTCGACTTGCAGGTTGTAGAATATGTCTCATTTATTTAAATTCCATTTCTTGCTGTGCTTTCTACACGTAATCATTGCACTATTTGCCATTTTTCAAATAATTTGCGTACAACGACGCTTTACATGAAAATTGGAAACGATGGATTGTGTTGACATTAATAGGTGTAAATTGAAATGTTACTTACATTTTAGTAGCTACACTGGCTCCGTCCACTCCCCCTTTCTATTATGTATGTACTCGTATTATAGTATTCTATGGGCAAAAACGTTTGTGTGTCAGTCAGCTCGAGATAGTAATGAAAACAAGTTACAACTCTAAAAAACCTATTTTGTCTTTCAAGCACATATATATGAGATACAAAAGCATTTAGTTTAGTAAGTACATGTTCATTAGTCGTGGATACGACCACTAGACCAACGAGGCGGACTAAAAGTCGGGTTCGAATCCCGGATCGGGTCAAAATCAGTTACTGAGTTTTTCCAACAAGTAGCAGCCCATACTCAGGAAAATTGAGGTATTTCACCCCAGTATCTCGGAAAGCATAAAAATTCATTCGTTCTGGGCACTATAATTCTGTCCTGGGCAGATGGCTAGTATCCGTGGAGACTGAGCGCGCGTAACTGAAATTCGGACTTGAGAACCACAAAAAGACGACATACTGTGCAGGGTGGCTGAAATTTTAGCCATAACGCCTTTTTTGCTTATTGTCGTTTTTTAAATTGTTAACGTATTTGTAATCGCAAGTGCTTAATGTTTATGAAAATATAAAATAATTTATTGATTTTGACAAAATGATACTAACCGAAATTATGTTCGACTTCAATTTATTTATTGTCATCAATTCCTAATACGTCCGAAAAATTTCAAATTTATTTAGACGTCCGGAAGTAACCGTGTAATGAAGGTGTCAGTATTTCTACATCCACATATGGTCACGTGGGTGTCATTAGAGGCGACAGAAGGAAATTAAAAGAGGTGATGAGTGGTATTATCTTCCTGATAGCAACTCAAAATTGTGAGAACTGTGTTTAACAACCCGTCAGCCAAGCGCGGCAACCATGACATAATTCCTATGAGCCAACATTTGGAGGAGGCCCGTGTTCAGTAGAGGACTTTTATAGGCTGTGCGTCTTGTTGTCTTTTATATTCAATAAATTTACGTTGTAGAGTTACGTACATTTAAATTTAATTAACCTAGTAGAGCCACACTGCAACTATATTATGGTTGCAGAACGAATGGGTCAGCTCGACTGGAGTAGAACCGCACTCTGAGAGAATACCAGCGTAAAATAGCAGCACAATAGTACTGCGTTTCGTATGGTGAGTGTACAGAACCGGAGACCCACTTTACTGGAAACGAGACATTCCATTTCAGTCCTCAGAGGTGACAACGTATCTGCATTTTGATTCTTAATTGAGGATAAATATAGATGTTTATGGGCCACAGCATCGACTTACCATCAGGTGGACTGTGTGCTCATTTATCACCCCTATTCTATAAAAAAATGTTTTCCTTCATACTTTAATTCTTCTGTTCTTCCGAAAGAAACACATTTTTGGTACATTTTTAGACAGCATAGATAAAATAATGGAAATGCACGTGTTAACTACTAAGAAACCAAATAGAAAGAAACATAAATTTTTACTAACTGATGTACCAGAAAGAATCGTGTATACAATCATCGCTTACAGATGTTATTCCAGAGCTAATTATTAAGTAATTGTTAAATCGTAACCATTACTATTAGTCTTTGAATGCAGGTGGTTTAGGGCCGTGCTTTGTGGCATTCCAATGGACTTGATTGATGATGATGATAATGATGACGATTAGCAGTGTGGTGACGGCATAAATATATTACCCCTCTTCGACAAGAGTGTCGTAAGACGCGAATATAGGAATCCCAAGAAAGATCTCACAGCTCCCGATATATGGTGGACCCTCTCATTTACGTCAGACTTTACTGCGATCACCGATCCGTCTGCCCAAGATTTCTTTGTTCTTTTTTTTAATGAGATATAAAGGGTTTCTCATGTGCCAAGGTGGCAATTTACAAACATAAATTGCACAACGACATATAATCAAACCTGGAACAATTGTATGCAGGCCATACAAATACTTAATCCGTTCGGAATTCGAACCCGCGGCCCCCAGTACCGCAACTCAATGCCATGGCACTACGCCATGGAGCCGTCGATCGATGTGGCGATTTTTTATTACAAACGAGCACGCGGCTTTCCTGATGGTAAAATAATACCGTCGCCATTAAACAACTGTAATATCAGAGAAATTGCATTGATCTTTTGCAAAAGATTAGGCTCTTATCTCGAAGGTACCTAAGTCGTACCAGTGCGGAAAAATCGCAGATAAATATACCTTACTACTTGTGAAGTCGCCCATTCTACAAGTAGTAATGCATATCCTCATAATGGGAGAAGCCTAAGTCCAGCAGTGGACTTTTATTGGTTTATAAAAATGAAGGTGGACAACTCATAGACATCCAGATCTATCTTCAATTAAGGATCAAAATGCAGATGCATTGCCAGCCTTGAGGACTAAAATGGAATGCCTCATATCCAGTAATAGGGGTCACTGTGTTCTACACTCACCATTCAAAACATAGCAGCATTAAGCTGTTTTAGTTTAATTACTAAGTCTTCGCTTGAATTCTACGAGAGAGTAGTCCATCCCTGGTCGAACCAACCAATTCGTGCTATCACAATAATATACCTGCAGTATGGCTCCACCAGTAGTGATAAAGATTTCTTATTCGACAAGTTTATAACCATGTAATACATAAGAAGCTATAGACTATTAACTACATAGTATAGGGCATTAGGACATAGTCTTTTCTTTTTCATTCATTCATAACTAGTTATCAATGTCTACTGCAGAACATAGGCCTCCTTATAGAATACTTCACAAGAGGATTTGTTACAATTGTAACGCTTGGTAGGTGAGTTAGTAACGTCAGTTTTTTTTATCTAGATGTTATTAGGAAAACGATGCCACCCATCTTCTGGTCTATTTCGCTCTGTCGCCTCTTGCGGCCCCCATGGGACGATATGGGGTTGTGGATATTATTATACACGGTTAAGCTGATTTTATTTACGTTTTGTAATAAGACGAAGTAAGACGTAAAATTTTCAAAACGTTGTTCATTATTGGAAAGTTTCAGGAGGTGTTTAGATATTTGGAGTGACAACGCTTCAGCATTTTGATACTTAATCGAGGTAGGAGTATCTATGGGCCGTACTATCTTACTATCTACTCTGACTGTGCTTTCGTTTCTACGAGACGTTGAAAACTCTGGTCAAAAAGTTATGTCTCCGTCTGGGTTACAACTCTTTTACTTATTTTTGCCGCCAAGTAACATTGCTTACGCTAGTGTGTTTCAACCAGGAGGGTGACAAGGTGAAGGGCCGGATCCTTCTACAGCCCCAGTAAAGGGTTGCTCTTTGCCTATAATTACAAGTTGTGACAACGTATCTGTACCTTTCTTCGTTTTAAGTTGACTGCAGATGTTTATGAACTGTAGCAGACAGTTACCATCATATAGACTGTATGTTCGCTTGTCACTTCGGTTTTATAAAAAAGTACATGGATATTCAGGTCATAGACGCGTATTTAACTCGTCGCCGATCTGAATATTTAAAACGGCAAATATTTATAAAACAAGTATTTTAAGAAGTATTTTCATTTGAGTTATTTACAGTTACTACAAATTTTATTTTAGTAAATGCCTCGCCTCATTACTGAGTTTACTCATGTACTTGAAGAGTAAACACATTTACTGCTGCACTATAGCTATGATATAAATGTATGTTCAGATCATCCATACAAATAACGATGTAAACATATTTACATTGTTAATACGATGTATTTTGGTAGAACCACGTGGCAGCATTTGCTGTTGCACGTATGGGCCGGCTCAAACGAGGGTGGTATCACGACCTCATAGAAGACCAGCGTGAATTAGAGGTTTTGCTTCTGCATTTAATATGGTGAGTGCAGGTGCCAATTCCCCCGCCCCTCGTCAACATAGTAGCAGAATTAAATATAAGACTACTCCTGGAGTATACCAGCACCCCCGGAAAGTCTCTCGCTGAGTATCTATGAACATACTACTCCGCTCCTTAGCTTGGGTTTAGACTGCCCCGCGTATTCTTGGGGAGGAGGGGCAAAATTCCACTCGAGACTAAACCTGCTCGGTGCAAACGGAGCAACATGTCAAATGCGCCCCCTGCCACACTATTTGTGAATTTCTGCAAAATCAGGGACTTCATTCAAACCTTAGCGCCGTCCATTACTATCAGGTAACGGCACATTCGGTCCTGCTCTCTCTAACCAAGACACAGGTGTCCTCTCCGGCTGATGCTTCGTATGTATCCTACCCGGGGTAAAAATTAGAACACTCCTTTGTGCCCCGAACATTAATTTGCGTGTACGTCAGAGATTATCTGTTTTCGACACCTCGGCAGCCTTGAAGGTACAGACCTGTCCATCTTTTGGCTGCGCGTAGACAGCAACGACCATCCCCGCGTCTACGGGTACCTCTATAGGTCCCATAACGCCGACACAGACCGACTCATTGACCACGTCTAGATGGCTACAAACTCCGTACCACAACAGGTCCCATTCGCAGAGATCGTGATGCCTAATGATTTTCACGTCCACCATGCTGCTTGCATAGCTTGATTCTCGTTTAACCGATCATGCGGGTAGATCTGTTTATGACTTTGCTTTGCCATACGGCCTGACACAACTGGTTACCTCACCTACGCTGATCTCAGATGTGAAAGATAATTTACCTTCCCTGTTGGACCATCTGCTGACCTCTCATCCTTCTCCGCGATCTCTAGGCAGCAGCACTATGCATGTTTTTCCATTGTCCATCATCCATGTCTGGGCGTCAATGCCGAAGATTTGCGCTAACACCTCTTGGCAAGGTGCTGACTAACTGCACCGATATATGAGTCTGTCACCTAACTGTTATGTCAGTGTCAGCGGGCAATGGGGTCGTCGAACCCGTGTTACTCGCGTTTTGTTATATTTACAGCGAGCATTAACCATCTGAGCTATTACATCTGAACTAATATATTAAATATTATATTTGCAGTTATATATAAGTGGTAATAATTACACAGAAACGTGAACGGTGTCTAAAAACTACAATAATAAGAAATGTGTAGCCAATTGTATTTTAAAAGGTTTTTGCACAAAATTCTAGTTCACATGAGTCAACTCAAGGTATGAAACAATCGTTGAATACAACTGTTGAATGAATTAATGGTTTAAAAATCTAAATTTTCTGTTCAGTATTGGAATGTTATTTTAAATTAAATAGTTTTTATTTTAAAATAAATTATCACACACAAACATTGAGGAGAAACAGTTACCACAAGTGGTTTAGGTGATCTCTAGTTTTAACATATTGAAAATATTTATATAAACCACATTTCGCACTTTAGAAACGCTGGAAAGTTCCCATAGAGAAGTAAAATTTGCAAAACAAAAAACATTTCATGTAACTGTCAATTCTTCGTGTGTATTTTATAAAGAAGATAATCATTATAATTTATACAATTGCAAACGATTTTCTAAAGAAACCGTAAGTGACAGATATAAGTTTGTTCATATATGCATTTTGATAAGGCATTTTGTTTTAAATGTCGGAGACCACTTCCCTCTGTCATAAATTGTAGATAAACCACAACTAGCAAAAGTTACAACAAGCACATCATACATACCGTATAAGAAATAATTACATTAAACATAAGATTGCAAAATACGGTAATTAAAGAGTAGGAGGAGAAAATTACTTTTAAAACACATTTCTCTAAGAAACTACAACAACCTGGTCAAAGAACGTTATTAGCAACAGTGTTGGTAGATGTTCCTTCGGGAAGAGGACAAATACACGTATTCCGTGCATTACCCACGATGTTTTTCATAAAATAAGTCAAGGTAAATTTTTTTTTCTATATTTTTTTAATGATAGTAATCATTAATACAATTGATACATCTTAACCAACGCAGTGACAGTTTATTGACACTTTTCTTAAAGAAATCGGCTGGACGGGAGGCAACAAATTCTTTAAAGGAACTTTTGTACTGCCTCTCAGATGTTGATTTTTTTTCCGCCAAAAAGTTATCTAAATTCTGAAAAAAAGGAAAAGTCTGTAGGCGCAAGGTCTGGTTAGTACTGCGGATGACGGAGAGCATTAAACCCCAGCTATGATAACTTAGAGACCGTCTCTTGTGCAGTATGAGGTTGCGCGTTGTCATATAGGAGCAGCTAGGATGAGCGCTAGCGCCGAAGCTATTTGAAGACGTGCGAACTTCTCCATCATTATTTCAGTTCTTAGCGGTACATGACGAAGCTGTGATGAACCACACTGGCACTAGACCAACAAACGGTGACCATCATTCTCTATGAGTAATTGTTAGCTCGCTAGGTCACGTAATTTGATACTCCTGTTGGCTCGTGACCTAAAATGGCGGGAATTGTAAATTTTTTGCAAACTTGCAAATTTTGCTACATTTTCACTTTGAGACAATATTTATGGATAAAACTTACAGGAATTCTTGTTGAATGTATAAACTATCGCATAAAATTATTTTAGTTGCTAGAAATTGTAATAAAATTCATAAATTACCCTTTAAAGCAAAGTAGTAGTAGATACTTCACTTT
>DWHP01001695.1:0-15585 GCA_018247895.1 Parnassius honrathi | reverse complement strand
AAAAAAAAATTAGTTTGAGTTATTTTGTTTGTCTGTAATAATATCGTATCTTAGATTAAAGTGTTAAAGACGCTCTAGACTCAACGAGCTTTTTTTTTCAGTCTGAGTGGTCACCCTTATGATAATATATTATTGATATTGGTGTGGTAGTGTGATTGCGGTGGCGTCCAATCATATACATATTACCTTTAGATACGTTACCCACCCACAGTATTGGCAATATGTATAAAGGTCCGGCAAATATCCGAGTTTCAGTTACGCATCTGATGGCGCGGCTATATGTTTCTATGACTCGTAATTGTTATTATTATTAATGGATTGCTAATATTATTGGTTTTTAGGTCCATGTTAAGTGTCAATTTAAAATAGGTCGTTGGTAGCATCGAAAAAGTGACGTAATAATTTTTAGGTTATTTTCGATTTTATGAAATAACTCCAAAACCCGGTTTTTTTTTCAAAAAGGACTTTTGTAGGAGTTAATAGGATCAGTGTAGTCTATAAAAAACAAAGTTTAATTTTGATGCAACTTGGTACGAGATTCCATACATCTATGGGCATTCTTCTTTACTTTCTTTTAAAACTTTTCTTTTTGATTTTTTGTATTATTCTATTAAAACTCTCTTAAACTAACTCTAACTTCGGAACATTAACTAGTTGGTAGTACTTCCTTTCTGATTTTGCCTAGGAGTCCGTAAAGCTCTTGCCTATTTATACCATCAAGCAGCAGTGCGTGTACTGCTGTGTACTCGCTTGAATGATGTAGAAAACTGGTTTAATTGCAAACTGACTGAGAGGCATTCTATCTTAGTGGTGACAACGTACCAGTAGCCTTTTTTGCTTATAAATTGTCTGCTGGTGTCCATTAGCTGCACTAGTCACCACCAGGTAGATTGTTAGTTCGCCTGTTGATGTAAAATTTGGTATTTTATTGCTATGTGATACCAAATTTAACACGAATTGAGGAGAAAGAAACGGCACGTGTAACATTAAAACAGTGGAATAATGTTCTTTGTATTCTTTTTCAAAGGCAAGAAAACAAACAATTGTCAAAAAGATTAACGCGGAATGCAGTTTGATGTAAAACGGATTGTAAACAAATCAATAAGCAAATTCGCGACGGTGTAAACAAACCATTGTCTATGTGCAGGTGACGCGCAGCGACTATTCTTGATTTTTTCTGCGACCTGTCAAACTTAACGTCAATATTTTGGCGCGATTCGTGACGCAGCGGGCACGGTCGAAATCGTACAATTTATTTTGAACAATCGCAAAATAAGTTTTAGTCAATGGAGATAAGGACGATTTGTGTATATTTGAAATGCATTTCTTATTTCAAGTTTGCGTAGAATGCCTAATAAGTTACGCTTGTAGCTAATGAATTGAATTTAACTCCACTGCGGCTGTGGGTTTTCTAAGAAATCCTCACAAAGATATGTTTTTCGCTTCAGAAAGAACTACTTTCAATAGCCTGCATAATTTTAAGTCTCTAAATTTGAAAGCCTGTATGAATAATAAGGTTGTATATTTCTGACGTGTATTTTTGTGGGAAAATTGATTATCAGGTGTTTTGCGATCTGTGACCGTTATGGTCTCATTTTGTATGGGTTTTCTAAGTAATTTGATGTATTGTAGGTTCCCTTCGTCGGCTGCATGGCGAGTATGAAATCGTATTATCACTGCCAAGTATACAAAGTTGGTACATGGCTATACCAAGACAAAAATCATATGCTAGCGTCAGGATTCCTAATTAAAATTTCGAGTCATGTTTATTAGCATCATAACAGCTTATTAAAACTCCACTGATGATATTTGCCACAGTTGCCACGTTTGGCAGATGGATTGGCCGCAGTTTTTTATTATTGTGAGATGATCTCAGGAAGATGTTGTTGATGGTGAATAAAAATTAAATGCAAGTTATAAGGCTTAGGGAAATGAACTTATCGTTCGTTTTAGAGAAATCATAAGGCTGTATGATCATGTAACCTTTGACAGATGATGGTATATGCTAGATCCAGATGAAAATATAAAAACGTGGTAAAGACAAGTTGAAGCTCTGCTATGGCTATGCATGCGTCGGTTCGATCGAGGATGGACCACGCTTTTATATAATACCAAAGTAATATAACTGCACTATATTTCGTATAATTACGGCCCAATACTAAATTTCATTATGTCGTTATGTCTCGTGGTGTCACAGTCACTTTGAAAAGTGATAGAGACAACACGAGATTTAACGGCATCTTAAAATTCAGTAGCGTATGAGTATTTGAGCATTAGTGATGAAAACTGAAGACTCATTTTACTGATGATGAGGATTCCACCTTAGTTCTTATGCGTCGCAGCGAGGATGGGTGTGTTTATCGGTCACAGCTTCCATTAACAGTATTAAAATACTAGTGATTAGACCCGGCATCACACTGACGATTTCTGATTCTCGACGATAGTACCACCTACCGCGTTCAAATGTTAATCTAAACCACCTAGAGACCAATTTTTAAACACACAAAAATCATTAAAATCAGTCCTGATTAATGGTCGGCAATTGATTTTTATATAAAAAGATGTTGTACCGAAAAATAGTTTCACAATCGACGCCAACACTGAAAATTACATTCCTAAATATGGCATTCAATAGAAAAACATATTTAAGTGTTTGTCGGTGGAATACAGACACTATAAATACATTTTATTTTGTATCCAGCCCCATGTGGCTAACTAATTACGTTACACACAAAATATCGGTGAAAGCAAACCAAAGAGTGCTATAAAGGTGTTTTTGAAATTATCTGAAATGAGAAGTGGATACATAACTAGCGGAAGCAAGTACTGAAGCGGAATGCTGTTTTAAATTTAAACTTAAACTGACATTAACGATATGAAATTTTTTAACTTAATTAAGGGAAATTAAAAAAATTGTATTACAAATAGGGTAGCCAGACGAGGATTTAATAAGAATAAAGGTCATGGGATAAAAACAGAGGGTATCATATTGTTTTCAATAAAATGCTCTTATGGTATCAATTACAGCTACATTTCATAATAAGAAAAAGCAATGTAAGATCATTTATTTGTCTCTAACCCGATTTTTAAACTTCTTTGACTGTAGCAGAGGGAACGTCCAATAGGCGCGATATTGCTTTGCCCTCTATTAAAAATTTAGAATTAAGGGACAAGATACATTTTTAGGTGTGAAGCAGAGGACGTCCTTTAAAATAAAGGACGTCTGGCAACCTCAACTACAAGCAAAAACTAGCTAAAATTTTATATTGTAAATTAAACAAAAATTCATGAGCATTATGATTGAGGCTAGTAAGATCGTGGCCTAAAAATGATCACAAGACGTTAGCGCGGCATGTGGCCTCCATTTTGAAAACGGCCATTGTGTTACCTGTCAAAATATTTCTTTTTTTTAACGCGGCGTATCTAGAACCCGTGCCCAGAATGTTTGGGCGAATATTCAAACTTAACAAAAATAGTTTGGAATCAAGTATTCATTTATCTTAACTGTAAGTATGCTTAATTTTTTCCATTTAAAAGATTATTGATTGCATGTAAGTTTATTTTTGTTGTTGTTCTATTTTATGCTTTAAAAATCTAACATAACTTATTTGCTAGCCTAACTACTATTTACTATTTAGTACAAAATCAATTTCGTCAACTAAAATTTTGTAGCTGGGGAAAACTATTAACTTCTATATCTTTTTAAAGTAATTCGTATTTGTTTAAACCTTCCACATTAAATGTAAATTATTAATTCAGATTCAATTCGGAGATGTAATATTTAGATTGAAATTCCGCAAAAATTTATAAATCGTTAGTGGCAAAGTCAAAGTTAAAATATTTTTATTCAAAATTGGTTTTTACTAAGCACGTTTTGAAAATCAAGAAAGCTTTTACTCTACACGACAAAACAATTTATTCTAACGAAATGTGAAAAAAAATCAAGTGAGATCAATCGAAATGACTCGTATAATCAAATTATATTACGATGGAAATAACAGTACATTATATACGATTTCTTTTGGTGTTATAATAAAAAGCTCGCGTCGCAACCTAATAGGATAATTACAGTGTTGCCAGGTTAAAGCGCCATTTAGTCGTAATTACTATGCATCAGGATATATACACAAGGTAACGAAGGTTTTCATTACAAATAAAATGGAGTGCATTCTATAATAACACATTCTGCATATAAATAAAGGCTATAGTAGCATGTGAAAGTTATCGAAGTAAGCTAGCTAGTGTATCTGTGTACAAGTAGCTAATTGATTCTCAGATAGGCAGTATAATTATTATGGCGGTGCAAAGTGGATACGGGCTTTTAACGAATACTCCTTAATGAGATTATATAATGCGGACAATGCGTTAAACAAGACGGCATCGAACCACGATGATTGCGTTCCGTAATTCAGTACTTATAATATAAGAAATTTAACGAAAAACTTGACATTTCCTTACTCTTCAGAGAAAAAAGATAACGGGATTATTAACGGTCAGTTATATTCCGTATGGATAGTTTTAATGTCAATTTAACGAAAATAAATAAATACGTTCACGTTTCATAATTAAAATCAATGTATTTTATAATAAAAAAGGAAAATGTAATTTTATTAAATACACGTTTCTATTTAATTTTAATTAGCTTAGCATCATTATACAACCATCACATCGTTTCTTAACTAAAAAGGCAACGTGAAAGAATTCTGTACCATTAAAAATTATTTATTTACTTAAAACAGTCTTTAATGAGTAGTTTGAAAAATCATTTTCCAGTAAAACAGAAAATCGAATCGATTTGAACGTGTAATCAGGTAACATTTATTCCTATTTTATTTAATTAGCAAGAACGGGTTACTATTATTGAGTCATATTATTAAAAACACACACAATATCAATTAAAAATTCAATACTAGACTAATGATGTACAATTTCCCACCAATTAAGTTCTCAGTCAAAATATTTTTCAATTTCAATACATACCAAAGACAAGAGGAATTTTTTTATAATATAATCATTCAAAATTCGAATTTAAAATACAGTATTGTAAAAGCGAAATTTAATGTTCAAGGAATATTCGAACGGACCACACACGTCGAAGCGGCGAGGCTTTAAAAAAGGAACGCGCCAACCGCGCCTCGTTCGTTACCTCATCATCGGCTTCTTTTTTTAATTTGATTTTTTTAACCTGCGGCGTAGGCTAGCTTATACATAGAGGCCACCACACACGCACGCCTCCTATATGGGGTTGCCAGTTAAACGTTATAAGCCGAATAATGTTGTTGTGGTTGTGTTATTACCGGCGGATTCGGCAAGTTTTTGGTCCGTAGTATAAATTAGTCTGTTTTATTAGGTCCGTTCGCTTCAGATGCGCCGCAGCAGTGTAGGTAGGTAGGTTTTTATAGTTTTTTAAATATCCTCTTAAGGTTTCGCTCTTTGAAGATTAGTTTGTTATCGGGCTGTAATAAAGTAGGTGAGGGTATAGCTTACTTTAAAACTTGTCTTCCTTTTTTAAAATCCAAAGAGGTCGGGTTTATACGACACGTTTCGGTGGGAATCATGATTGTACCAGATAAAGTTGGTAGGGTTAATTGAGGAAAACGTTTTTATAAAGTGTGACGGAACAATGCATTTTAAATTCAAGTCTATTTAATATTATTATCAATCAAAGCTTGTACAAATTATTTCTTCTAAAATATTTTTTTTCTAAAGCTATAGAACTCATAATAATTTTGTTAAACCGTAATGATTTCGTAACTTTACGCAAACACTACACATTGAACTAAAATATTTATACGGATTTTATCGCGTTTAATTAACTTATTTTTTATTAGTTTAACTTTGACTTTTAACAATGTGCCACTACTAGTTGAGCAGTGTTCTAAGTGGTGGCGTTAGGATATCCAGTACCCCATATCGTGCTGTAGGTGTCCTGAGAGACGAAAGAGGAAAACAAACCTGGAAATGGGCAGCGGCATCTTCCTAGTAACTAGAAAATCAAAAACTGCGTTTGCCAAACCCTGTGCCAAGCATAGCAACTGTGTATTATGAGATAATCTAGGTATGGGGAGGCATATATTCGGCAGTGGAGTTTAATAAACTGTAATGACTGGATGTAATGGATATTTAACAGTAGCCTTGTGATTGCTTGTTTGGTCAATAGGTAGAAGAGCAGCTATCGATCTTTTTCCAGTTCAGAAAATTTATTTGATCAGAGCATCATTTTGACATTAATTTTACTTTTATGCCAAAACGTATTTTATGCAATACGGAATTTTCTATCTTATTGCATATTAGGTAGAAGTATTTTTATTATATTGTATGTATCGCGAAATAAAGAATTTTCGGTGTTGTTTGGCTGGAACTACATAATAGTCACCACGGACCATTTGTAAATAAAAATAATAGTTAAAATTTTATATAAAAACAGTTTAATAAAGAAGTGAAAAATATAAGATTAAAATATGTTATAATAATGTTAAATGTTAATGTTATATTAATGAGCTCGCATCCGTCGCGGTTACGTTGATTGCGTGAACTGACTCAATTTTTATAATGGTCTTAACTATAGCAGCGATTGTTTCACGTAAAATGTTAACGCCAGCAAAAATGTACGGTTGGACCGTACACCATTAGGCTAAATATCTCCATTGTCAAACTTACGCTGGGGTAGGCATTCTGTGGCATATCTTGCCATGATCACGACAAAGAAAATCCGAGTGATCCGTAGATGAAGGCAAAAAGGCTAGCACGGAGTCAGCTATGAAAACAAAATACTAGCAGTTATAATATCCTCCAGATCGAATTTCGGTCACGGTGGCCTACCTCCACGGAGACTAGCCATCGGCGCAGGTCAGGATTATAGTACCCGAGTGTTGCGCAAGCACAGGTGCACTCTCCATACCATCACTCTCATAATCCGATAGTACGATAAACCGACACGACTGAAGAGAGATCAGGCGCAAGACCAACGGCTTTACGTGCTTTCCGAGATACGGGGTTTAGACACCGCCAATTTCTTGACTCCGGGTAGCTACAGAGAATTTCTTGACGGAAAAACTCAATAATTGATTTTTTGTCCTGACCCGGGATTCGAGCCTTGGATCTCATGATCAGCAGTCGCACTGCTACAGCCACTAGACCAACGAGGAAGTCATACTATATATACTAGCAGTACTTTGAACACCACTAATATTCCTGTTAACAATGCAATATACAAAAGTACCAGAATCATCGCATTAAAAACGCTACAATTTGTGAGTATCCCGTTTACATACATCTTTATTGCATACTGTGCAAGAAATAAAAGTCAAAATTTTTATTCAGTTTTGAAATATTTAAGGTTGTGTTTGTGTGTTCCAAAAGTAACAAAACAATTTTGGGATTAGTGCTTTTTTTCGTGTTTTTGTCGTCTACATTTAAAATCAGCAAAGAAAAGTGTGGAGTGTAAAAGATAAAACCCAATTATTCATATTCATAGTATTAGACATGAAGGTTAGAGAACAGGAGAACGATCACCGTAGAAAATAGTGTCCAGAAATATAGAAACCATAGGTGAGGCGCTGCGATCGCTCGAGGTTCGGTCATTAAAAGTCATTTTGAGTCTATTTTTCCGATCAGATGCTAAACCACCTGCACATTTATTCAAATTTCTTTTGTCAAAAATTACAAAATTACGGAGCATGAAAATTTTCTCATTAAAAATGAAATGAAAATTTGTACATTATTCAACTAACTTCACCTACTTATAAACAGCTAACTTCGCAGTCACTACTTACCGACGTCAGCGCCGCTATAAATTCTAGAATTTTCAAGGACAGACGGACTATGCTTTAGTACACTCTATACGTATTATAGCGATCGTTCTCCTGTTCTTTAACCTTCATGATTGTTACCATAGATAAATAAATATGTAGTAAACTATTATTACTATCCAAAAGTAAAAAACATCATAGATTACTGAATATATACTAGAGAATTTTTCTTGTCTGTGGTTATAACATACGTCTCGTTGAAGGGGATACTTATTTTTAGTTTTTAATTTTATTTACTAAAATTTCTTCGTTTATGTCTTTTGTTTAGACAATGCTGATTCAAGATGATGTCTGATCAGTTTAGAAAAGTAGAGCCGTATTCACCGAAATCCTCCCCTCGAGGAGGGAGGTCACCAGTTGTTTCACGTCAGGATTCTTCGGGAACCCTTAAAACTACTATTTCACTCGGCAAGAACCCTGCAATTGTGCATAGTGGCCCTTTCTATTTGATGAAAGAACCTCCAGGTAATAAACATCGTATATTAAATTTTAATCAGTAAACGAATAAATCTACATTTTATCGTTTGTTTTGATTTACAGGAGAATGTGAACTAACAGGTGCAACTAATTTAATGGCGTATTATGGCCTGGAACACTCTTATAGTAAATTTAATGGCAAAAAATTGAAGGAGTCATTGTCGTCATTCTTACCTAACTTGCCAGGTATAGTTGATGGCCCTGGTCAGGAGGACAACAGCACTTTAGGATCAGTAATAGCCAAAAGACCTATCGGTGGTAAAGAACTGCTGCCACTAACTAGTGCACAGTTAGCAGGTTTCAGACTTCATCCTGGACCATTACCAGAGCAATACCGTTATGTAAGCGCAACACCACCCAAGAGGCATAAGAGCAAACACAAGAAACACAAACACAAAGATGGTGCACCTCCTGGCCAAGACACACCTTTACAAGGTACACCTTTTACTTTTTTGGTTGTATCATAATTTATTAATGGTAGTTTTCATATGTAACTAAATACAGTGTATTATTCAGGTTTACAACCTTATAAAATTTTGAAATGTTATATTAAATTCATTACCTTATCTATCTGGCTTACCTTAGTTTCTTAAAAGTGAACTGGATCAACAATTTCAGTTTTTGGGCCATGAATACCAGAAATATAATAAAAATGTTGGTATAAATCAAAAAGTTTGATAACATGAAGTAGTTCAAAATAAATTTAACATATTTACTCGTCATAATTTATACATTTACACATATTTAATAATTAATAACACCAATTTCACAGATTTTATTGCATTTAATTTAAGTTATTTTTAATTGTATGAGATATTTGACATGTTGATGTTTTAGAACTTTAAATTATTTCCTTCACCTTTTAATTCTTAATTGTGATACAACATACACAGAATGAACATACTGTGTCTTGAAGTGTTGCAGTAGTATGCCTGGGTTTGGATCTAATCTTATTAATTACAGGATTCCAAGTAGATAGTAGCACCCAACCGTCTTCTCGTTTGAAGTTAGGATGTGTTTTAATTTCAGTATCCTCACAAATCATTCTAGGTATTTTTGGCAATTTTCTACTTTTGTGGTCCCCTTGTTTTTTTGGCTCTAGAAAATTGATAAATCGTTGGATTTCAATGATTTTTTTTAAATCTTCGTTTTTATGGTGGATTTATGAAAAATATCTCACCTGAAGATTTCATATAGTTTTATGACTTTAAATGCGATCATAAATGCACTTCTTCAAATATAATCGTTCATAACTTTTTTACAAAGCATTAACAAATATATATTTTTTTTTTGTTAATCTACACAAAAAAAAGAGAAGAAAGTTAAAAAAATACATATATAATTAGAGTACGGCCGATTATCCTTCGACTAATCTGTGAAGCCAATTAATCGGCCTCTTTGTAGTTACCAATTAGTCGATTTTATGTTATTAATTACAGCAAAGGCTTTTCGTGAATTATTTTATTAATTACAGCAGAGGCTTATTAATTAAAGCAATTTTTTACGTGGTAGAGCCGTGCTGCAGTTATAGTAGTAGTATAATTGCAGCACGAATGGGTCGGCTCGACCAGGGAAGGACCATGTTCTCACAGAATACCAGCGTGAAATAGTAGATGGAATGCCTCGTTTCCAGTAAAAAGGGTGTCCGGTTCTCTACACTCACCATTCGAAGTACAGCAGCGTTAAGCTGCTATTTTATGCTGGTATTCTGTGAGAGTGTGTGAGTGTCCTTCGCTAATTGAGGCGACTCATATGTGCTACAACTATACTACTAATGTAGCTGCAGCTCTACCACATTAAATTGCACATATTTTGAATTGATCATAAGAACATAATTTTAATAGATCTTTGTTCTTGAGGATTTGTGGTCTATCCAATTTGATATAATGGCAGGGCCTGTCTTTGATATGATCATGGGGTGCAGGCTTCTGTAAAAATATTGCATCACATTGCTTTTTTAAACTTTGTTATATATATTATATTTAAACAATACTTTTGACATGTTCAAACAGATTCCTCAAACCCGGACACATATGAAAAGAAACATAAAAAGCAAAAACGACACGATGATGACAAAGAACGCAAGAAAAGAAAAAAAGAGAAGAAGAGGAAAAAACAAAAGCACAGTCCAGAACATGGAGGCCTCACACCAAGTCAGCACCCTGTTTCATAAAGATTGTAATCTAATAGGTAATAAGTGTTGGTTATACTGAGATGCATCGGACTGGGAGAACTTGATTGATTAATATAATGAAGCTGTTGAATGGAAATGTGCACTTTTTCTTTGATTTCTAATTATGAATAACTAACTTAATTATAGTGAATAACTTTTGTAAAATCTCCTATTTAGTGTATGTAAGCAAACTTTAAAACATTACACAGTTGAAGGAATAGTGCTGCCGGTGTCATTGATATGGCTATTGGTGTTTTGTGTGACAATATCATGTCATAAATCATTCTACCATGTTCTATATTTATTTTTCTGTTACTCTTATTAGATTATTTTAATAATGGCTTTAAGCTACGAAACATTTCGATATTTCATGTATCTTATCCTGATATATTAAAAAGTATTGAGTTATATGTACTATGTTTCTAGAGAAGCTATTCCAAACAAAAAATGTGCACTACTCTGTATCCGCACATGCGCGAGAAACAGGAGTCGCGCATGCGCAGTTGATATAAACGCGCGAAAATTGTCATCATAAATAATTGTTTATTTAGATTGTATTGTTAATCGAGTACATTTTTTTTAATATTCGTTTTTTTTGCATATGTGCTAATTCAATATAAAATTATTATTAGCGCCGCTCCGCACTGCATGAATATCAAAATCGAAGCCACAATAACAGGTGTACAGATTGCAGTATGGCTCAGTTGAACATAGTGAGTGTTCAGAATGCCAAATCTAGTGTGTAGTACATTAATATCGATGTTAAAAAGGTGTATACAAAAAAGTTCTTATAATGCAACATTATGCAACTTTTTGAAAATTTTAGGTCGAAAGTATGAGACTTTTCAAAAGGAATTACTGTTGTTTTTCCATGTGAAATTATGTAAAATACTTGCCTTAATGATTTCTTAAGTTAGTCATTATATTAGACCAAAATTTTGTAACTAAAGCTTGAAGTAGCTGTGGTTAACTATGACAACATCAGAATGTTAAAGATCTTGAACCAGCCCATGACTATGGGTACAGTAAAGCACTCAAAACCTCAGCAGCACACATAAATATCTGTCACTGTATATTAACTTCCTGTTTTTTATCCAAACTCGTAAAATTTAGGAGTACATTCTTTTGATATAAGTAGTTAGGTAGTACTAAGATAAGGATATAACAAATATTTAATATTCATTTCCCTTATAAGTTTACTTTTCGTATGTAGTATGGTAAACACCCGTATTGGTCCGAGACTTACTGGTCCAATGCTAGTGCGCGACTTACAACAATAAAGAATGTGCCAACTGTCGTTGTTACGACCTAGAGTTGTCCAGACGTGGGTCGACCCGGTTAAGGCCCATCTGTAACCAGCTCGACAGGCAACTAAGGGACGAGCCGAGCCGAGCGAACAGTCGTACTTGCCTAGTATGTCGTAAAAGGCGGCTAATGGGATTTTGGGTTGTGATAGTGCAGGTGATCCATCTAAACTCGTATTTTTGGCTATATGCGGTACAAGTAGCACTCTTTACTTTGGACTCTGCTTACCTTCTCGGTGATTACAGGTGTGAAGATATTAGACAGGTATTTAAAAATCATTATGAGGTTTCAATAACCTCAGCTTTTAGTGAATTAAGTTTTTGCAGTATTAAATTTAAAATGGCTTAAACTTTAAATGCAGCAATACATGTAATGCAATAAAGATTTAAAAATAATAAGAAGCTCATACTGAATATTTTTGATTTTAAAGATATATGCAACATTGTAATATTTAAACCTTATTAAGAAATTTAAATAAACTGCACAGTGGAACTCATAACTATGTATTTCCCTACACACTCTTCACTTGTTTTCTTTTGATTACAATGAGCACCATTTTGTGATAAACTTGAGAAAGTATTACTTCTTTTAACTAATTGATGCACACATGGCTTAGTGATCAGTATACTTTTGAATTATGGATCCTGTATTTGAATCTCAATTGAAGCCAAACATTTGTGTAATAAATAAATTACTGTATTTATTTTATTTTATAGAATAAGGGTGACCAAGTGAGTACACAGTCCAGCTGATTGTAATGGTAAGTGGATGTTGGGGCCCATAGACATCTACATCTTCTCATCAATCAAGAATCAAAATGCAGATGCGTTGTCACACCTGAGGGCTAAGATCGAATACCTTTTTACTGGTAAAGAGAATCTCCGGTTCTCTACAATCACCATATGTAACACAGCAATAATTAAGCTGCTTTTTTACACTGGCATTCTGTGAGAGTGTGGTCCTGGTGTGGTCCTACCATTCCTCCGATCCGCCGATCCATTCATTCTGCAGCCATAATATAAGTGCAGTGTGACTAGCATGTATAATTTTTTAATTTTTATTGTTAAATTAATAATTTTTTAATTTTTATTGTAAAATTCAAATATCGTCGTTTTCCCAGAATGAGGCTCATTGCTGGTAATTAAATTCCCTTTTCTGAATTTGCTGAACCACATATATGTTCAGATCCACTGTTAGACAGTAGGAGTGGTATTTACCCTTCTGAAACTCCTACTTTAGGAAATAACACTTCGCGGAAGCTCTGGAGTAAATTACAAACTTGCATAACATCTGTCTATAACCCATACCCTAGAAACTATGAATCAGTGTGATTCAATATTGTTAACCATTGAATAGAATAGAATAAAGAAATATTTGAGAAATTTCTATGTACTACTATAATGGAGACATCTGTTTTTTATAGAATATGGGTGACTTCAAATTTATTTATACCTTTTTTTCTATAGCACTGGGTGACAAACGAGCACACAGTCCACCTGATGGTTTTAATGGACGGATTTATTCTCGATTAAGAATCAAAATGCAGATGCGTGGTCACCCTTGAGGACTAAGACGTAGTACCTCGTTTCTAGTAAAAAAGGGTCTCCGGATCTTTACACTCACCATACGAAACACAGCATTAAACAGCCATTTTACGCTGGTATTCTGTGAGAGCGTGGTCCTTCACAGATGTGGGACGACTCGACTGGTCGAGCCGACCCATTACTACTACATCTGTATACTACACTACTTTCCTGTGGACCCAATGGTATATTAAAAAACTTGATACACAATATAACTACCAATTTATGTACATATTCATTAAGAAAAAAGTGAGTATAAGAATTTTTTGGTAAGAATATTTTTTCGTTCTATTGAAATCAATTTTTATGTATTTTTCTGCTTAAATTAAGCATAAGATATTCAACAGTTTTATTGTATTTTTATAAATCATCTCCCCATAGTAAATGCATCTCAACAATTGGGCCCAAAGAGATTGATATATTTTTTTATTTATTTCTTGGTCTTTATATTTTTTTAAACAATTTGGTTAAAGTTTAATATATATGTATATTTTCCTGTGTAATTGAATCAAAAGTAATTGCTATGATTATGTTACCTGTAGATGTGCTCGTTAGTTGTTTGAGTAGCTTGCAATATAAAACAATGTAATAAAGTATTACCAGTTTTGGGCTCTTAAGAAATTTTTTGACAAATTTTAACTATTTCAAAAACTTTCTTTAGGCTTTGAGTTATATCATATATTGTAGTTTTAAGTGTTAGATAATATTATACAGTAATAGATATAAATTAGTTGTTTTTACCTAATTGAGAAAAGAAGGGTGGAAAACAAGTAGTTTGCAGTCTGTCGAGACTAAATTATACTCAACCTAATATATTATACTTGGGCCTTGTAGTTGCAGCTTAGACTATAGCGTTAAACCAAAGTCAGTGGTCGTGTTTTGGATGAAGATACTTCAATAACTTTTAAAAAACATCATTTCTCCAGTTTCAGAAAAAAGTACATTTCATTAAAGATTGTAAACTACTTGCATTCAACGTAGATATAAATTTAAAGTAACTGCAATTTGTTACACACGCTCAAGACTATGTTTCATTGTAAATAAAACATTGTTCGGCCTGCGACTCAATATCATTTCTAGAATAATTTGATACATTAAATTAATAAATTTCACGTTGTTTTCTATTTACTAAACTAACTCATTAAACTGTAAATAAAGGATAGTGTTTACTGTAATTTTTTAATTTTTTTTTCCTATTTTTCATTTTTCATAAATGAAGAATAATATAAATGATGCGCTTGGGGAAGACCTATGTTCAGCAGAAGACTTGTGAATGATTGTTGATGATGATGAATATAAATAATAAAAACGAAATGTTATAATTATTCCATTTAAAAATCTCGCGTTGCAATCTGTGATGCTTACGGAAGAAGCGCTGGCATTCGGCCGATGGAAAACCTAGATATAATCATATATTACATAAAATATGTGAAGAAAGACACGAGTTCAAATGTCATGGTCTGCCATTTTTTCATTGAACGGCTAAACGTTTGATTGTGACACTATTGCCGCACCAAGCAATTACCTATGTCCTACATGTCTTCTTTTAAATTTTATGTATGTATCATGTGTAATCCTCTTTTTTTATAGAATAAGGTGACAAACTAGGGCACACTCCACCTTATGGTAGGTGGATGCTGTGGCCCATAGTCATCTACATTTATCACTGATTAAGAATGAAAATGCAGGTGCGTTGTCACCCCTGAGGAACTAAGATAGAATGCCTCGTTTCCAGTAAAACGGGTATACGAAAAAGCAGCATTAAGCTGATATTTTACGGTGGTATTCTGTTAGAGCCGTATAACGTGTACGTGTAGTGGCGATGCAACAATGTCCAATACCCCATGTCAGTACCATGGGTGTCATAAAAGGCGACACAGGGAAACAAATCAGGAGATGGGCAGCAGCGTCTTCCTAATAACGACTAAAAAAACCTGAAGTTGCCAACCCGCTCGCCAAACGTGGCAACTGTGCCAAATATTCCATTTATAGGGGGTTGTAAAAGTACTCTGTGTCAAACGTAGAGTGTAAGCTATTATGATTAGAAGTCACAAAATATCTCCTAACCCCATTGTTCGCGCCCGAACGCGCGAGGACCGGATGAACGTGAACGGATTGCATTCATCTAGAGGGCGCAACTGAACGAGTGAAAGGTTGCTTGCGCCGGCGCGCAGTTGAGTTGGCTGGAAGATTCGGACCGCAACGCCGCGTCGGGACAAACTGTGCCCATAAACTC
>DWHP01001694.1:0-15589 GCA_018247895.1 Parnassius honrathi | reverse complement strand
GTAATAAACTTATTGACATAGTTTGTAATAAAGTATTGTTACCATAGAAACTAAGCGCTTAAAGTCAGAGCCAATTAGCTCTTCCATTATGTCTGCGTCATAAATGGGTCGGTTTGATCGGGGAAGAATTGCGCTCAAGTAGAATATCCGCTTAAAAACGACAGCATAAAGGAGTTGTGCATATGGTACGTTTAAAGAACCGGTGACAATTTTTACAATGGTGATGGAGTCATGTGAGAGAATACATTACCCAATGTCGTTTGAAGCGACAGAAGGAAATTGAAACAGGAAATGGACATAATAAAAAAACTGTTGTTGCCAGCGCTGTCAGTTATGCCAAATATCTCCCCATGAGACCTTGAGCGAGACCTATGGTTAGCTGTGGATTTCGGATAGGTTATTATGATGAAGACTCAGAGGTGACAAATACAACATTTTTTTCTAGAATAAGTGTGACAAACGATCACACGGCTCATCTGATGTTAAGTGGATGCTGTAACCCTAAGACACCCACATTTTTCATCGATTAAGAATCAAAATGCAGATGCGTTTTCAACCCCGAGAACCAAGTTGAAATGCCGTGTTATCAGTAAAAAAGCGTCTCCTGTTCTTGACACTTCTGATACGTAGCACAGCTGTTCCACGCTGGTATTCTGAGCGAATTTGGCGCTACCCTGGTCTAGCCGACCTACTCAAGCTGCAGCGTGGCTTTACTAATGTTCACTTAATGCTTGGTTTCTTATCCTTTGATACTAAAATAGAAGATTTAAATTAAATGTTAAAAAATATTTTAACATTTCCACATTTTCAGCAAGTAATTGATTACCATTTTTCTTGGTAGATAGTAGTGATGTAGTTGTGGATAGTAAAGTCTGTTTAAGCTAGTTTATATTAGTTTAAATTAAACAATCGTATAATAAACATGTCTCGTCTCTATGGTGCCACCTTAAGAACTAGTGCCTAATCTTGCACGGGATCTCAAAAGGAGGGTTTGAAAGCGGCATACGGGTGTCTCGTCGCCTGATGAAAAACCAACTCGAGTGTTCCTGAGTCCTTTAGTATTCACCCTGCTCTTTGTCTAGAGCGATTGACAAAAATCATAGGGCTTAAGCCTGGGGCGACAGCCGTCAGTAAACAGCGCTGCAATTTGTTTGTTAAAAATGACGTGAACAAATTTAGGGTTTTTAAATATTTTAACAGAGATTATAATTTGAATTTGAAATTGAATATTTTTTTTATTCGTATCGTGTGATAAAAAAATGTATAAATGAAAATGTCCTTTTTCATTTTTTGTTTCATTTGTGTAGTTGTTTTATATTTTATATGTAAGTTTGAACGTCGCGTAACTTAGTGATTACATGAACACGAATATTTCAGATATACACACCGTTCATATACGCATAGTTTATATAACTAATTGCTGCCTATCTCTGACAGTGGTTTGTTTTCCTCTGTCGCTTCTTACAAAATCCTGGTGACGATAATATTGGGTAGTGTATATTTTTACACCGCCACTACACGGCCATTTTGTGGTCAAGTGGTTACAATTTTAAATAATACTAGTTTTTACGGATTTTATGATTTTATATTTAACTTTTTAAATACCCAACGTTTCAAGCACTTTACAGTATCCACGGCCACGGGGGGTACTGAGATGTTCATTGTCCAGATGTCACCGTTACCATAGATTAAAATTTAACTTCTGTTCTGATCTACACAGTATGAACTTATGGTATCTTGAAGTCTTGCAGTTGTATGCTTGGGTTGGAATTTAATTTTATTTATTATAGGATCCCAAGCAGATGGTAGCACCCAGTCATCTTCTCTATATAAATTAGGCTGTTTTTTGATTTCAATAGCCTCGCGAATCATCCTTGGAAGGAATTGGTGTCCTTTAGCGAGGATTTGTGGTCTATCAAATCCGATGTAGTGACGGTGGCGATCCTGTATGTGTTCACAGACTGCAGACTTCCCGGAGCGTCGATTCTTCACATAAACTATATGTTCTTTAATGCGGGTTTTAATTGTTCTTTTAGTTTGTCCTATGTAGGGGAGACCAAGCTTGTATACTCCTGCATCTTGCAGAAGGACATTACATTTGACTGATGGTAAAAACTAACCAATCTTCTTTGACGGCTTGAAGTATGTTTTAATGGAAGCGCGCTTCAAGATGTAGCCAATCTTCTCAGTGACTTCTCTGACATATGGTAGTACAACAGGTACACTCTCGACTGCGGCCGGCTTCACTCGTTCACTGTGGCGTAGGCGCGGGACCCGAAGTTTACTGTCACAGATCCCTCGTGCTCTCTGAAAAAAAGATTTACCCACGGTAGCTAACTGTGAAGGATGATGGTGAGAATAACTATTTAAATATCTATCTGTATTGGTCTTTTTTCTATACACAGTGCGGCTCAAGGTGTTATCAGGATTCCGAATTACTAACACATCTAGAAGAGCTAAATAATTGTTTGCCATTAACTCCATTGTGAACTAAATTTTAAAATTTATAGAGTTAAGATGGTCTAAAAATGCAGCTACTTTATCTAAAGGTAGAATTGTGAAAGTGTCGTCTACGTACCGCTTGTAAAACCTTGGACTTATGGGGGAAGTAAGCAGGGCTTTCTCCTCAAAGTCTTCCATGAATATGTTGGCGACAATGAGAGATACAGGTGAGCCCATCGCCATACCATTTACTTGCTTTTAGAACGCCTACTTCCACAATAGGTAGCCAGATGCAAGGCAGTGTTTGAGTAATACTGCATATTCTACGGGCATGTTGTTTTCTCCCAGCCTTCTAGTTACAATTGAGATGCAGTCTTCAATAGGTAAGCATGTAAACAATGACTGCGCATCAAAACTGACCATAGTTTCATTGTCTGCCAGATATAGGTCTTTAATTTCGCTGACAAAATGGTAGGAATCCTTTATGTGTGCTCTTGTATCGCCCTTGAGCGGCGAGAGTATTTTCGCTAAGTATTGAGCTAATCTGTAAGTTGGTCTAATCAATTTGGCTCAATATCGATTTTTTATGATTTGTGTTTTGATAATTGAGAGTATATTGCTACATTTTTCTGAGGATTTACTTCAATTTTTCATAAACGGTACCAATCAATAAGCTAATGCCTGCTTGAAGCATCTTGGTAAGAATTCTTTTATTGTGATCGGCGACGAAGAGTGCCGTGTCATCGGCGAAAAGAGCAGTGTTAACTACTGGGTCCTTAGGAATATCACTCCTGAAGAGTGTGAAGAGGAATGGGGAGAGTACAGAGCCATGGGGTACTCTAGTCTTGAGGGGACGCTTTGTAGAAAAGGTACCCTATATTCTATAGCAAAAATGGCGGTTAGCAAGAAAGGCTCTAATGGTGCGAGTGATCCCATCGGGCACGTTGAGTTTATACGGCTTTAAAGCAAGCCGTCGCGTCGTGCCATACTTTGTCAAACGCTTTTACGACATCGAAGAAGAGGGTGCCTGTGTTAGTGGTCCTGCGATCTTGTATTGGGAGTTTGAAGCCTTTCAGAAAGTATTCTGTAAGCCGATGTAACTGGTGAGGGCACGGCTGTTTGGGTCTGAAGCCGCACTGCTTGTTTGGAAGAATTTTGTTAGCAAAAACAATTTTTTGGAGGCGGTTTAATAAAAGTTGTTTGTATACTTTCACCAGTGTGCTGAGGAGACTTATGGGTCTATAGCTGGATGATAAGTTCTGCGGTTTCTCTGGTCCACTTCTTTTCAGGTGACGGGAAGGAGCAGTTGGAGAAAAAGGCGTTGAAAATGCCCACTCTAGGAGGCAGACAAGTGGCGCTTAGAGTAATTTAAGCAGCTTGTTGCTAAATCGGGGCCGGGTGCTGATATCTTTTTGACGTTTTTGATTACTTCTGTGACTTCATTCACAGGCTCTATGGGGTTGCCCGTAGTTATTAGCGCAGAACTACACTTTCCCTCTTCCTCAACCTCTGCAAGGTGAGCGGGATCTTTGGGTTCGATCTTTGGGAGGGGGTTAACCTACTCCTTTTTCTCAAATTTTTACATTATCAGTAGGACTAGATAAGCACCTATTCTGCTCTCCTATCCGACAAGCAATTCGGAAAATGGCTCCAGGGGAAAGCCCGGGTGATGTTGATCCCCAAGCAAAGTCTGAGGATTTCTTCCTTTGCGAAGTTTCCACCTGTTATTTGATCTGGTTGAATAGGAAACAGACCGAACAGAAACATTCAGACAATCCTCATTTTCTTTCTTTTTTCCTACCCCTCTTCTCCTAGCCTAATCCAATACAAAGTGTTAGGCTGGAAACAGTGCTTGAACGACGGTCAGCACTAACCGTACGTTCTGACTGCCAGCGCTGACCGTAGGTCGCGAAAATGCATTTATTAGTTGAAACAAAAGTTAACAGAAGTTAACAAGAAAAATGAATCCCTTTGCTGTTAATGCTCTAATATGTGCACGCTATTTTTTGCGCAAACGACAGAGTAGAAGGCGGCAAAGATATCGTGTACACCAAATACCTGTAGAATGGTTACTTGAAGGCAAATTCTGCAAACTATTTTCGAGATTACAAGAAGATGGGGAAAAGTTTTCGTGATTATTTCAAGATGTCAATCTGAAGAAGGAGAAGATTTTTTTCGAGGTTACATCATGATACTTTGAAACACTGCCATATGTTTCGAGCTTCCGTCCAACCTAAGGACAGGCTTGAAACATTGGCTGTGACTTTAAGGCATGGATGCACAGACCACGGCCCGCGGGCCGCGTGCGACCCGCCGGTTGAATATTGGTGGCCCGCCGACAGCAAATATAATACTCTCGTACATTCGAAAAATATTGAATTATATTCCAGAATAAAACCAAAAAAAATATGTTCGAAAAGTAATTTGAATCTCGCGCGCGCGCTCTTAAGTGCGCTTATCGGTGCGCCGTGCATGCGTCGGTAATAGCGGTCGGTAATGTTCCTGCTGATCTCTGTTAAATTCGTTTTCTTGAGGAACCGATATTATAATTTGCCCGAGTCGCCCCTAGTCTTAATAAGTCTGTGCATCACTGCTTTATAGGGACTCTAGTGCTTGTGTTAGGATCAACGAGGTCTACTCGGACTGGTTTGGCATCCATAAAGGTGTCAAACAGGGCTCAGTGGCTTCAGGTCATATTTGCTTCGTCGACGGCCGAGTTGCAAATGATGGTTACATTAATGAACAGGTCATTAAAAGAAAGGAGAATGAAAGTGAACGCAAGTAAGACGAAAGTTATGAATTTTGAAAGAGAAGAAAGTAAAACAATATTTGAAATAAGAATAGAAGTGAAGATGATCGAGCAAGTAGATGAGTTTGTATATTTGGGATGTTTATTCAACAGGGATGAGAGATATGATAAGGATATAGAACGATAAGTGAATGCAGGAAACAAAGTAGATGGGACTCTGGGTATGTGTCAAAAGAGCCACGTATGGCAATTCACAATGCTGTTAGTCCCTACTTTAAGGTATGGTAGTGAAACTTGGGTGTGGCAGAAGAAGCACGAGAGTATAATCGCTTATAGACCCCCCGGTATCTGGTTGACCCCACAGGATCTAAGGACAATTTTCGACGCAACTACACCTGCAATTATCGCCGGAGACCTCAACGCAAAACATCCTGCTTGGGGCTCCGCGATAATCACTCCCCGTGGAAGGAAACTTTGTGATGACACAGAAGAGGGTACGAGGTACTGGGCTCAGACGAACCCACCCTCAAATCGAAACCACCAGCCCGATGTCCTCGAAATAGTGTTGTGCCACCAAATGCCGTACCGAATACGGCTAGAGATGCATGATCTCGACACGCCTCCCCGTGTTGTTCACCATAGATAGCAGTGTGGACGCCGTAGTACCCAGAAGCCCAAAAATGCGGACAAACTGAATACGCTTTCGCAGAGCGTTGGAGGACCTCCGTCTCGGTGCATCTCACCACTCAAAAAGATGTGGAGATAGCGACACTACATCTCCATATTAAACTTCAAAACCAACTTGAACTCTCGTCACACCCTCACACTGTCTCCACGGAGCGGCAGGGGAAGGAACTCCCTCGAAATCTACAACAGCAGCTATCTGAGAAGCGGAAGCTAAGAAAGCTCTTGGCACGGACACGGTGCCCGATAATCAAAAAGAAACTGAACGAAAATGACCAAAGAATACCGACGGTGGCGATAAGAGCGCACAGGGGAGAGGCATGGGAGAGGCGAGTCGACGAAGCCTCGGAGACACCCGTCTCCCTGCATCTTCTTAACCGGCAGCTCACAAAAACGCCACCATCTGTTTGCCCACTTATGGACAACACGGGTAAAAGGAACTACGACGCCCGTAAGAGGGCGGAAATGATGGCACAACACCTAGAAACACAGTTTAAACCTAATACAGCAGAGGGGTACACAGAACATGCAGAGAGCATAGCGAACCACGTACGGGAATACCTGTCGAATCCGGCGCCGCCACTGCTGGGCGGCGATTTCATGTCTCCAGTAGAGGTAAGGCGCACCATCATGCGCCTACTCAACCGTAAAGCGCTGGGATGCGACGGTATCACTACCATGGTTATAAAGCAGCTGCCCGGAGGGGGGATTGTGGAACTCACCAGGCTATTTAACGGCATATAAAGAACTGGCTACTTCTCGACCATTTGGAAGCAGGACAAGATCGTCGTACTATCAAAACCCGGTAACGACAGGAGGCACCCGGCTAGCTACAGCCCCATAACGCTATTACCGCACATAGCGAAACTTTTTGAAAAAACTCACCTTAAACAGATTACTGCCGCACGTTGCTCTGCGAGAGGAGCAATTTGGCTTTCGCAGAACACATTCACCCACATCCCAAATGGCCCGTGTGCTGCCCTATCTTGCGGCCGAGCATAACCGCGGCCGCATCTGTGTAGGGGTCTTCCTCGTTATGGAAGCCTTCGACAGAGTGTGGCACGCAGGGCTACTGTACAAACTTATAGAACATATCACCTTACCGCCTATGCGTGTGCGGCTAATAGCGTCGTTCCTGGAGGTGCGAAGCTTCTACGTTAACATCGAGGAGGCTGTCTCAGTGACACAACCGATCTAAGCGGGAGTGCCACAGGGCAGCTGCCTATCACCCCACCTGTACGCGGTTTACATAAACGACATCCCCACACACAAAGGCCGCCTGGAGGAGTTGGAAAATGATGTCATCCTTGCTGTATGCAGACGACAGTGCGTACTTCACGTCATCTCGTTGCGTAGAGATTGCGTCAGAAAGTTGCAGCGACTGCTGAACTTGTTACCCTAGTGGCTGGACAGATGGAGGATGGCGGTCAACGTCGGGAAGCCCGCCGCCTTCATGACCAGGCTGACACGCATTCCACCAACTCTGCGATTCCGTAGGCAGGACGTAGGTTGGAATAGAACTGTCACATACCTAGGATTCCAGATAGATCGCCCGCTGCGCATATCACCGATCGTCGGCCACGTCGTGGCTCAGGCAAGAGTCCCGCGAGTGAAACTGCACCCTATACTGGCATCCAAACTCCCTTTAAAAACTAAAATCACCATCTACAGGACCTACGTCCGCTCACGACTGACATACGCTGCCCCAGCCTGATACGCGCTGACATCGGCCACTCAGGGTAAGAGGTTGCAAGCCCAGCAGAATCTTGCACTTCGAGTGGTCATCGGAGCTGGCCGCTACGTCAGAAATGACATCATAGCCAGAGACCTCAAGATCGAGTCGATACATGAATTTGTGGCCCGTACTGCGAGACGGTTGTTCGACCGCGCAGATATTGGGCCCCATCCACACCTACAAAATTTAGCACGACCCCACGCGCGCCCACGTAACGGGCGACCACTCTCACGAGAACTGTGCTCACCGCCCGGCGCGGCATCCGCCGGGGACGAGTGAGTTTCCCGACACGTGATTTGATGGCGTGTAGTACGCAACACACCGACCCATAAGCTACGTGGCAACACCCAAGACCGGGGGACCGTGCCCCCTCCCCCTCGCGATGACGCACAGGGAGTGAGGGATGCCTCGGTACCTGTAGCACCTCATGTCCCTCCACTATAAGGGAGGGATTAAAAGGAGAAGAACACCACGTAGAGAATAGAATAAATGCAGTAGAAATGCGGTCGTTGTGGTGTATGTTAAGGCTGAATCTGAGTCACAGGGTGAGAAATTGTGTGATAAGAGAAGAGTGTGGTTTGCAAGATGATATTGTGACCAGGATTAAAGCCGGTTTTGGTATTCGACCGACCGTCTGTGCGTACCATTCTTCCATTCTCATACCTTCCTGACGATACGCTTAACCGATCGTCAGTTTGTAACGTTCAGTGCTCTCCTGACAAACCAAACTGGCCGGACTGGTACAGTCACAAACACGGACACGAAATGGACGCGTTTATAAATTGTTTAATTGCTGCTTACTGTATTCGTAAACGTATAAGGAACAAAAGACGTAGATATCACGTATACCCAATTGTCCAAAGAGCACTTCAAGGGGAATTTACTACTTTATTGTTTTTCTATATCCTAGACAAACACACTTGAAGTTACGCAATGTGAGGGAAAATGTCACACTGGGAGGCTTTTTAACTTGCGCTCATAGTGCAAGTCTTTGTTATTATTTGGATAAATAGCCTTTGATTATGAGCTCTGTTTGAAATATATTTTTTATAACATAGAGGTGGCAAATGAACTTATGGGGTGGTATGATGGTAAGGGGCTACTATAATTCATGATACTTGCAACCGACTTCAAACAGAGAAGGCTATAGTTGTGTTTTGAGGACCAAAATGTAATGGCTCTCAGTCAGGGAAACAATAGTGGTACCTACCCAAACAGATTTCGAGGCAGAGAGAGATTCCTGTTACCTATTTATATGACGTTATTTTGATTTTTTAAAGTAATAATTAATGGCCCTCTTTTCCATTTCACAAAAATAAACCTAAATTGTTTTTTATTAAATATGACTTAGGTCTTTTCTGGGATTCCTCTCTATTTGTTCATATGGTTTCAATACTGTCAGTTCAAGCTGGTCTGAAGATTAGTCCTGATAGCCAGGTAAACAAAAATGGTTATTCATGTTTCAAAGTTAAAGCCTGTATAATATGTATGTAACATTGTAGGTCACAGGCCTTCTTTAATTTTTAAGAGGGTTTTAGGGCAAGGAAAGTGTGTTGGCGAATTTTACATGTTTTTGAAATATTTTTTTTCTTATTTCTCAGACTGCCAGTTTCTCACGAATTACTTAAAATTGAAATTTACACCAAGTGCTTAGCCTTTAAGCTACCACGGCCACAGCATTCATGTTTTAATTAAATTCAAATGACTCCCTTACCTGCATAAAAGGCAGTTATTTTTCTATTGTAGACATACATTTATTTTATATGTATATAGATTACAAAGTGATCATATACCTCCATCTCTGCTTGCAAGTTTCTGTGCCAGTTACTTTGAAAATATTAGTTTAAATGATTCGTTTCGCTGTGTCCAGAGCTCGTTGAATTCGCGGCCGACATCAGAGGCGGGGTCTCGTGCGAGCTCTTGTGCGGAGTCGCGTGCGGGGTCGCGCGCGGGATCGCGCGCGGGGTCGCGGGCGGGTAGCGCGTCGTGTGCGTCAGACGAGGAGGCGGCGGCGGCCGCTGAGCCCGACAGCGATGCCGAGCGCCGTTCGCCGCTGCTGGCGCCGCAGCTCCCGCAGCACCCAAACCACACACCCACCTCACACGCGCCTGCACCCAACGGGGTACGTTCGCGCACGCTGCTTTTTTTCCACAATTACGAACAAGGCGGTGGCACCGTGCTGGCGCAACCGCAGCGTCCAATCGCACTCGCACCTGCACCCACACCAACAGATTGCATACACACTCGTTGTAGTTTTGACGTCATCGCTTCCAAATTTACTTAAATTTGTTAAAAGTGTAAATGTTTCCTTCTGATAATTATTAACAACTTTTGATAAATCCAAATGTGCATGCCTTAAGCGTTCATGTTATATATCAATTTTTTTAAATACATACAAGTTTTCACTAATAACCTTATTACTATACTTCTAATTTTCCGATAATTATATGTCACACGTCAATAAAAAAAGTTTGGAAAATCTAAAAGTGCACAACTCATAATGCTCATATGATCGTAAACAAATTCAGAAAAAAATCTCAGTCAACAATAGAATTTTTTTTTTAAATTTTTTATGTTATTATTATTATTTTTTATTATTATTGTTAATTAAAAAACTTCTTAACAGAATTATCATAAAACGATCAGAAATTAACGTTAATATTACTTTCATTTTTAGGCATTTGCACTCAGGCATTATCGTAAAAAATTAGTCTTTTGGTTTCCAAATGTTTTTCATGTAGTCATGACCAGTATTTTAATTAAGCCTTCACCAAAGTACACCTTGAGGTCACTATCAAGTCCGGAGGAAAGATCTCACCATAACTAACAAAACGAAGCCAAACTCTGCACACCTAGTTCTATTTTTCAAGGAGTTCCAGTAGCTGATATCGAAGTAATCCTTCAGATCACTCTAATTTTTAAGACGTACAAGTATATTTATATATAAATCCTTCGTACTTTTAGCGAAACATTATATTGTAATGAAAATCTATGATAATAAAAATAATAATGATATCTTACCTTGGGTCAGGTATGTCTCAAATTTGGTTTTAGGAATATTTTGTATTTCTACAGTGATCTATATTTTTCATCACGAGCTGCTGTAAATAAAACGATACAGTAACCCCCTCATGACGGCGCCTGAACCCGGAGTGAGTCAAAGTGTACACTTTGCCCGGCTGGGGATCTCCCCTTTTCCATTCACCGCCAAATCTGTTTGTCAACCTTATTCATTAAAAGGAGTTAAGATTGAAAGTGGACTTGATTTTGGTTGGTGTCACTGTCCTACCTTTCTCAATCCACCTATAGTGTTAGGGTCGCAAATTGACATTAACCGTATATTGTGCATTTTAGTTTTGATTAAACTTACATAACATAAACACACGTAGTTTCTTTTCTGAGTCACACGAATGTAGACTTTACCTTTTTAAACACACAGTTTAGATTTTAATGTACGTTTAAGTCATTGTACCAATTATACTTTCATAGGTGCTGAAGAATAGTGGAGCAGCACTGCGGCTGGCGGCGCCCGCGCTGGCGCACATCGACGACACGGATACCGACGAGCCCGACGCCGCGCATAACTGTCAGTAGCCCTATTTTACCGTTCGTGTCTTTTGATCGACCCCGTCGCATGTTCTGTACGATATGCGTTGGCGGCGGAAAAATTAGGGCCTTAATGGTCATAATGACCACACGCTATTATAGTTCAGTATAAAGAGGAAAAAGTACAAAAGCTAAAACAAAAAACGGAGGTATATTATTTTATATTGGAAACATGAAATGATCAACAAACATTTTGTAATACCGTGTTTTTTTGCACAAATTAGTATTTAAGTAATTAGTAGCTTACCCTTAAGTTTTCTTAATATTTTTCAATTTATAATCTTAGTAATTTCTTAAATCCTCTAGGAAATGTGTGGTGAGGCCCTCGTCCAATCGTGGACGGGACGGCAGAATTGGATTGAGTTTTTTCTTCGAAAATATTATAGGCGCATTTTATTACAAATAATGATGTTAGACAGATGAAACAGTTGAACTGTTAAGACTCGTGCCCAAAGTGCTTTCCGCCGTCAAAGCTGTTGCGTCGCATGTCGCATAAATACATTATCGAGATCGGCTTTTCCAACAGGTTACAATCAGAGCGGCTTCATTTCTGCTGGCGTTTGGAATCTAATTTCTGTTCTTTTGTCATACAAAAAATGAAAAATATGCCACCGCTGCATCCATTATTCAAATTTGCTTATTCGAACTTAATTGCCATATTTAATGTATGTCATCAAAGTGATTTTTTAATAAGAAAGTTATAAAAAACAACGAAAACAATTATATCTATATATAAAAATCAATTGACGTCCGTTAGTTTCGCTAAAACGCAAAAGCGGCTCGACTAATTTTGATTATTTTTGTGCTTGCATGAATGGGTCCCGAGATGGTTTAGATTTGCATTTGAACCGGTAGGTGGCGCTGTAGTCAAGATTTAGAAATCATCCGTGCAAAACCGGGGCGGATCGTTAGTTAAAATATCAAAACTGGTTGAACTATCACGTAAAATTAAAACTAAAGCTGTTATTGCTCAAGATATTGAAGACTATAACGGGCATTTTTGAAACGCTCCCGAAAACGAAGACAGGCGATAGTATTAAGGATACATTTGATGATGAGACAAAAAGAATGTCTATCCCGATGAAAATAAAATTATTTTTTTTACAACGTTTAATTAGCTTATACACTCTATCATGTTGGCAGAGCTAAATGAAACGATAATTTCGTAAAAAAATCACGAGAATACCTAGACATAAAACCAGCAGTGAAATTTAAATACCTAAAATTTAGCTGACAAGGGTCATTGTACTCGCGACGCCGAATCCGCTCGGCACGCAGCCATCGTACCAATACCTAATAGTTTACAACACTTGTCTAAATACCTAACGTAAGTAGATACCTACTATTTTGCCACTGTGCTTGTCTTCACCTAGTCACTTTAATTAGAATTCACAGGTTATGTAAACCAAATAGCTGGTTAGATTCCCCGCTTATGAAAAATTTACTTAAACTATCTATCGTCTAGGTATGTTTATTATTCAGATATATTCAGTTATGTACCTATTTAGATCAGATCAGTACTGTTATTTAAAAAATTAGGTATGAAACAGCTTACCGAACTAAATCCTTAAATAAACCTGCCCATACGTTAACCGACTATTGAGTTTATTGCTCGGTTTGTCATTCAGCGTGCGGGTTAACCTTGGAATACACGTGGTGTATTTCTTCGGTTCTACAGGCCGTTTCTGGTAAATGTCGACTCCGTTCGTCCAGATGACATGCTCAATGAAACCAAGCACTTGTTGTTGCTGGTCTAATAACCAACGGCGGAATTCTTGCCGACAGTCGTGATCACCGGAAACTAAAGCTCGCACTTTATACACTTTGTATGTGCGCATTCGGTTACACTTTAACACCTTTTTTTTGCACCCGAAGCAAATATGGGCAACCCTCCGGTAACGGGAGAGGGAGGTGGAGAATGCTCATAGCATACCACGCAGCCGGCTGCGTGAATTGTGGAGACTTTTACCCACTAAACTCCACCTTTAGGGATTGGCTTACCGATCTGACGAGAGATCTTTAAGCCGAAAACGGACGCAACCCTCCTTGGCAGAAAGGAGGGCGCAAACCTTAAACACCTTGTAAACTGTCCAGTATGACACACATGTTCCATCCTGATGCCTTAACAAATTAGCGGTACTGTATAAAATTGTGAATTCATAATGCACGCGAAGTATTTACGTGAACTTTTCCAAGGCACATTAACATGTCGCCGTATTCACAAGCATACGTACGCGTTAGGCATTATTAAAACAAAACAAGAAACTCAAAACGTTACAACAATTTCATAAACGACACGTGGGAACTGTCGCTCACGCTTACGTCAACATGAAACTGACTCGAAAACTAAAATTGATAATAAATCTCGCCTGGTTTTTCCCACCGCTACTTTCGTGTGGCCTTGCGGTTAGCACTTTGACCTTTCCACAAATCGTTAAACCGTTACGACATTCCCAACTTTAATTTTATAAGTTTAGTTATACCTACGACTAGTCTTCATATGGAATTTAGAAGTTGTAGTTATCATTTTTAATACAATTAGACAATAAATTATAATCAACAAGCAGTTCGTTAATTTTAATTGACTGTCCCTTTTTAATCGGTCCAATAGTTTGAATTTAAAAATAGGTAAGTCGAAACTATTAAAATTAATTCCAAGTTTTATTGTGTTTGCCGCCTCTAATTCTTATTTCGCCTGCAAATTTTAGTAAGTAAATTTCGGTTTGGCAACGCCGCAACGTGTGTGTGAAATGGAAGGGTAGAGTGACCGTATATACAGTAATACCTAATGTATTGTTTCGTACCGAGCTCGATAAAAAGAGTTCAGCTTGCGCGCGTTTTTTGACCCTTTATCAGCTGATTTCGGGTATTTAAGTTTCACTGCTTGTTTTATGTTTAGGTATTTTCGTGATTGTTTTTATAAAATTATCGTTTCATTTAGCTGTACCAACATGATATAGCGTGAATAAAGTTAATTAAACGTTGTAGCAAAATGATTTTTTTTTCATCGATTTTGTTTTTATCCCATCATTAAAGGTATCTTTAGTAGCTTTTCGCAAATACCCTGATGAGATATCCCCCATGACGAACGACACAACCAGACGATATTCGTTGAAGGTCATACAGGTTTACGCACCAACCTCGGTACATCCCATTGAGGAGGTAGAGGAAATGTATATGGATATCTCTAAAGCCATGTAATCCTCCAAAACCCACTATACGGTGTTAATGGGAGATTTCAATGCAAAACTTGGCATAAGAAAAAATGATTTGAAGGTAGGGAAATTCGAAATAGGGCAACGGAACTGAAGGGGGCAGCAGCTGGTCAACTTCATAGAGAAAGAGGGACTCTTCATGATGAACTCTTTCTTCCAGAATTGGCCTCACAGTAAGTGGACCTGGTTGAGTCCCGCCGGTTCGACAAAAATTAGATTGACTTCATTATGATGACTAGACGGCAATTGTTCAGTAATGTCTCAGTGATCACGAGGGAGAAAACTGTTAGCGATCACCGAATGGTTAGAGGCACACTGAACCTAAACATTAAGTTGGAGGTACATTTTGACAGATCTCCAAATGCATGCGGCGGGACTTACGCAACTTTAATACAGCTCGTATTAAGGAAGCGATCGAGCGGAACTAGGGCCCAAAGTCTTTGCCGGAGATCTGTCTACTAGAAAGAATCAACTGTCGAAGCTGAAGACCGAGTGTGGCAGCATCGTTCCGTTCTAGTGAGATTGAGAGGTTCTATGGGCAGCTGTACATGCCATCGTTGGAACCTCTCACAAGTGTGTGTAACGATCCAAGAGCAAAACTTATCAGTCCTATTCCGATGATGTCACTCTGAGCGAGATTAGATTGGCTCTACAGCACCTAAAAAACGACAAGACCCCTAGCGAAAATGGAATTACAAAGGAGCTTCTGAAAGCGGGTGGAGCGGAAGTGTGGTGGTCTTGTTCTTCAAAAAAGGTGACTCAGCTCTCTTGAAGAACTGCAGACCGATTTCCCTGCAGAATCGCGTACGTGCTGTTTTCAAGTCATTATGAATCGTCTCGGACGCAGCTTCTACGACTTCCAGCTTTCCGAACAAGCGGGTTACCGAAAAGGCTTTAGTACCATAGACCACATACTAGTATCATAAACCAAATACATACCCTTCGGCAAATTGTACAGAAGATCGAAGAGTACAATCTGCCACATTGCCTTGCGTATGTGGACTACGAGTCTTTATAATGCCTTTATACGAGGGTGACACTGAAATTTCTTAGAAAATCAAAAACTGAATAAACTAGCAAGTTATTAGTTTTATTATATCTTTTTAAAATAGTGTCCATTTACATCAATACATCGCTGCGTACGACGAAACCACTGAA
>DWHP01001693.1:0-15595 GCA_018247895.1 Parnassius honrathi | reverse complement strand
CAATGATATTTACATTACTAATATTCCCTTTAACCACTCTTGGTAAGCTTAAAATGCTTGTGTTAGGAGTTCTGCAGTTTCACTGCAGTAATCGAATGGCGCATTCGAACCTGCGACCTTTTGAGTTTGCGGTCCGCAACCTGCCATTACGCTAATGTAATTTCGATTAACTATTGCTACTTTAAAAGTTGCAGAATTAAAATAGAAATAATAACAGATCCAAGTTCATTATAGACGCCGCATTTTTAACCCCTTGAACCTCGACAATTTAACTGGCAAGCAGGTGTTTAATTAATTACTGTTTCAAACTTCAACGAGGCTCGGCACTGGCACTCTAATTACGTTGTCCATTTAAGAGGAATCGTTTTCGACGGCCCAGCGATTATTTCGCACTACACTACTTCGGATAATAAAACGAGTGCGTCAATAAGATTACAATACCTTATTATTTGACTGCCGTGGCTCTAAAAATGAGAGTACTATGTAATACTATGTATGCCCCTTATTCCTAAAATAAATAGAAATATCTTATTCGTTTTCTGTCCACCCGACGGTAAGTGTAGCTTATAGACGTCCACATGTGTCCTCGATTAAGAATCAATTGTAGATGCGTAGCGCTCCTGAGGCTAAGTGCGAGGCACTTTTCAGTAAAAATTGCCTCCGGTTCTCTTTACTCACAAAACGGATCACAGCAGCATTAAGCTGCTATTTTAGGCTGGTATTCTGTAAGAACATGTTCCTTCCCCGGTCGAAACGATCTAATCGTGCTACTATCGTAATATGGCTGCAGCATGGCTCTTCCGCGTAAATCTAATAAACAGTATTTACTGTTATTAATTTTTTTTAATTGATTTGCCACTGGTTCGGAAAATAAAGGTTTACTTTCATGAGAAAAATCAATGTATTATGTTTTTAATCAATGTATTAACATTTAAGAAATAACTTGTAACCACCACCTCATACCCAGGGGTTATCATCTGTTTTATAACCTTTTAAGCTTGACGATAGATAGACGGACAAACTTTGCACGTTTCACTATAAACTAGTTACTGAATGTGTAGTCGAATAACTGATATTACTGCATTTTGTTTGTTCTTAGTATTTACAGAATAAATATCACAATTTTTTTTAAACCACTCATTTAGCAGTTTTTTCAAAACAATGCACAACGAACGCTCTTGAAATTATTATGGAGCTGGGCACCCAATCATATCTATTCATATCCCAAATCTTTTGTCTGCGAAGCCTAAATCCCTGAACGACGATCGTATCAAACTTGGCCCCTCTTTTCACTTTATATATTTGGTGCCACTGCTGTGTGTCTGTCTAGGTTACGATAATAATTATAAAGCAAATATTTTGCATTTGCTGTTTGTATATTGTGCCCATAATTCTCAATAAGCCGGACCGGTTTCGTTCGGATTCGTTCCGCTTAGTGCGGTTTCTGTTATCTCATTACTCTGTAAGGATTTGAAATGTAAGGAGTGTTAGAGTCAAAGCAAATCCTGCTGTATTGCATCGTCTCGGCTGTGATAGTGAGATTGTATAAATGTAATTAACACGGAAATGCGCAAACTCTGGGGAACGTAGTCGACTGTTTAGCTTTGTGTTGTTTCGCAGAAAGACGCCAACAATTTGCGCTGTTTAATGACGTAGGTGTTTCTGACGAAGAGCTTAATTGGCTAATTAATTGCCGATGGTAGTATGGTGCCAGAGATTTCCGCGTTTTATATAATTTGTGCGCGGCAGTTCCGGCAATTTCGATAGCTTTACATGATTTAATTGTTGTATTGTCTTTCTCTTAAAGTAATCAATCATTTAGCTCTTTTAAAGTCAGCATTGCGTTATCTATTGTAAATAGCTTCCCATAATGCTTCCCAAAATCCCACTGGTGAATAGGATTTTTCCGCAATCGGTCGGTCTCCACAGTCTCGTTCGTCAATCAACAGGACGCAACACACACGTGAGGCTGACGAGTTTTTATTTAAATATAATGACTTTACTCTCTCAAATCTCTTCATTAAACTCAACTTAAAATTAGCTTTTGTTTTTGTAGCCGTGGTAGCTCAGATGGTTGGCGCTCGCTGTAAAGTTTGCAGTACGCGAGCATACCGTGTTCGATCACCGCCGGCACCAATGAAATTGTTAATTGCAATTGTAAGTGCTGATTTACCACGTGCTCGGCTGTGAAGGAAAACATCGTGAGGAAACCTGCACGTCTGAGAAATAAGACAAAAAAAATATATTTGTATATCGTATTACTCTTTTAGTTTTTAAAACCATTGATTTTTAATACTAAAAGTTTAATATGTTACTTATTTTTAACTTAATGAAGAAAAAACCGAAAACACCTAACATTTTCTATGATTTGCAATTTTGGGCTAATAATAATTTTTTAATCCTCTGATAAAAGTGATTCATGGAATAAATTACGACATAAACAAATTAAAAATTACAGTTGTAAAATAAAACAGTTCAATTGTTCCACTTTTATATTCAATCAAGTTGTAATTTATTTGATGGATGGATAAAAGTTTATCTGACAGTTTAAAAATCAACCCTCTTATACATTACGTACACATTCCTCTTTGAATCGAATGGAAAGACTATATAGCAACAGTAATATTATATCCTCGTCCCACATGATAGTATCGACGGTATTCTAGAATTGTGAGTGAGCGTTACGTGTGAGCAAAGCCTGGCTGGCGCGCGGCAGATGTGGCCGAGGTCACCGCTCCCGGCTCAACGCAGCTGGAAATTAAGCCTCGAGTCTCGCTTTTTGTTCTCCGACCCGAGCACAGCCGTCAACTGAAAACTGTGGTAGTACGATAACACGATCCCTGGAAAAAATATCGTTACTTAGCTTTATTACCTTTTCTCTGGGCCAGAAAAAATTCAAGCGCATCTGAAGTGTAATCTTACTACGTCGTCATGCGCCGGCCGCGAGTTTAACAACGGCGCGATTTTAGTTTTATCTGTAACCGGAGCCACAGCTTCGTGACTTGGCCCATCTACTCGGCCGGCAGCATGGCGTAATTTTACTCGTTTCAAGTGGTCATTAGTTCCAAGGGGACAGGGATTTTGTCGCTCGCCCATTAACATTATACGTATAATACCTGCAGGCCTCGCTTGGAATCATTCCGAAATTTCTATTGTCACCTAAACGTGGGATTATTATTTTGTTTTTCAAACAATATTCACCAGGGCATGACTTTTCCATTTGTCTTCGTGTACTATGCACAAATATTTCATTGTGAATTACCTGCTTAGGTAATCAATAAATATTTCCTTTCGTTTATTTTAATTTATAAAGATTATGATTTGCGTTATGCAGTCCGCTTGTTAACATTAGTATCTACATGTTATGTTGTGGTGCTGACGATAGCTATTTAAGATCTGCTCACAATGTATTTTATATAAGTTATGTACATTCTCAGTGACACAATTTGTTGGGAAAAATTCTAATTATCTCTATTTAGTAATTGCGTCTGATTTTTGTTTCCAATAAAGTAAATAAATAAATATGGGCCAAATTAATTTAACAGACGCCTAAACAGATAACAAAGACTAAGAATTGTGAAGAGTTTCCCATCATCATGTTTATTTCAAAAAGAAGCTTTATTATTGTGTTAACGTGATTTCGTTAGGTGAGGGGTTTGCAGTGCAAAACACATCAGTCGTGTCCCACGTTGCTAGGCGGGAGCGGCGCTCTAAGTTTGGGGTGTGTTCACCGCGCGCGATCGATGCCGGCCCCTGGGCTGAGTGCAAGCACCCGTCTAGGGAAGCCTGCTTACGTTTCATTAATCATCATAAGCATGGGGTCGCTACCAACAACGGCTATACTTCGTAACCTGTAAATATTTCGTCACTTGTATTTTATTGCCCGCCAGAGTGCCTTGTCGATATCGAAAGAATTCGACGTTTCAAATTTTCCCACAGCTAGCACCGTTGTTGATCAACTTGTGGTTACGATCCAGCGCACCGAGTGTGTTGTCTCACGCTAAAACGTCTACTGTACCTCTTAAGGCTCGCGTGTAACAAATGTAACGACTTTCGAAACAGATTATTCATGGATTGCTGTCGATATTTGAAAGAACGGCGATACGAGCGGTTTCACGGAATCACTCGTCCCGTTATTAGTGCATAGCTTGTTTATGATCACGACAACGAAACTAATCTTGAGCGTCGGCTGCAAACGGTTTGAGGTAAAAGGACGGTTGTACTTCTACGAACCGACGGCGGTTCCGAAACTGGTTTGTTACAGGTAGTAAAATTTATACATAGATTAACTAAACCCACGGCTTCCAGCTCCATATCGGATGAAATTTTCGGCAGTGTTGATTCTGCGCAATGGAATGATTTAGCATTTTTATCCATGTGTTATTATTATTTACATCTTTTAATTTCACGAAACGCTCTTGATCTGATTCAAATATCGAACATTTTCTTCAGAACTTTAATATTACTGAACTTTACTAGACAATTGATCTGGCTTGTAATAATTGCTTTTGTGCGGTTTCCTTCACATTTTATTATGTTATGCAGGTTAAAAAAATACCCAAAACTTCTGTAAAGATTTGGGTATTGGTAATTAAGATAAGGGCGTTAAGCGTTTTAGGGTCCATAAAAAAGGGATGCATCATAAATTGTGCCTTCTTTGCAGAAAGCACCCTCCTTGTACCTTATTGTGTAAGTTGTACGGAATTAGAACCGTAAATTTAATTTCATTAATAAATTCTCGTAAATTTCATTAATTATTCAAGTGTAATTTTGGCAGTATAATGATTAATTCATATCGACCTGAGAATTTAATGGCAAGTCAATACAAGATGTTCTCGGATCTTCAAAGACTCTATCTGTTTAATAAGTTTTTTTTATACGACCCGCTCGTAAATTGCTTCTCGCAACTTGCTGTCGATTTTACGGCCCTCTCTTTGAGCAAACCTCGCTTGTGACTATAATGGAGAAATTACGCTTAACCGGGGTGCTCGGCTTTATACGCCAGTTCATTACTTAACTTGTGTTTAAATTTAATAATGGATGGACTTGGCTCCTATGTGAAAAAATGTTTTTAAGGCCGTGGCGCACTTTTGAAAACTTTTGCTATTCTAAATAGAAGATAGAAGCCTCTAGTCATTAGAAAATAAATCACATTTTTTCTAATATTTGCTAAAAATTCTGGCAGAGATATGTTGTTTCTTCCAAAAACAAAAATTCTTTGAATCATTTATGACTTATGACCCAATATTAATATTTGTTTGTATATCAGGAAACATCGGCTATTGAGATGATTAAGTATTATAATTTATTCAAAACAGTAGAAGACGTAAGAAGGCGTTTGTTCAAGAAATACAAAAAAAAATTATTCAATATAGATTACAAGTAATTCTCCTGGTCCTGGGAAGAACCAGCAAAAAATCCAGCGGGACTTTTTAAAAAAAATTTTACAATGTCAAGGGTCACAGAATAGTATTTACAAAACTTATATGTATTAGAAACAGCTTGGAAGCGACCACCTCATTCCCAGGAGTGATTATCAATCATGTGTTCATTTATATCATAATAACCTTTTTTTGTACAGTTTTTGTTTAATTAAATATTTAAATTTGGTAATGGAGAGACCTCGTATATTTTCTGGAACTTAGTTGTAATAGCGTATACATCGCCCCAAGAATGAATTACTGACTCTGTGAAGTCGAGAAACTGGTAGCACCAGCTTCTGTTTGTTCCTAGTGTTTACAGAGTGTATGTCACTTTTTTTACTAAAATTATCTTTATTTTTGTGAACGTCAACTGAAATTTATTTTTGTGAACAAGGATTAATAAATTAACGTTACAGTTGGTTTTTTGCGGTATTCAAGATTTATTTTTCATCTTTGCTGGGCTTTTAGGCGACGCTCATTATTTTCTTATGTTTTTCTTCTTAGAACTTTTAAATGAAATTATTCTTAAGAGTCTAAAGCGAGTTTCTTGAGATTCATGGCGCGATTACACGTTCAAAGGCGTAAACTTAAAACCTACTCTCAGCCAATTAGCTAAAAGCGATTGTGCAGTCACGTGCAAGTATATTATTTTAGATATAATTTGAAATGCTCCTCATAAATTTTTCTTTATAGTTTGAATTTTACGGAGATCTCCAAGTCGAATAATTGATGATCGTTTCGCGGCGTATCTTTAGCAAACAAGGCGTTGAATAAATACGTTTTATTGAAAACAATAAGAAAATGAAAACTATTTATTTGCTGAAAACACTGTCGATACACAAAAATGTTTATTTAATGTTATTTTGTCATGCAAATATTTATAAACAATTAAATTTTGATGAATATGCCGGTCTAAATGTCAAAAAATATGATACGTCTCAATTACAATTAATAATTTCGTTACCGTTACCGTTATAGCTTATTATAGTGTAGTGCTGGACATAGCCCCCCCCCCCAGATTGCCTCATATAGCCTGCTTGATATTTGCCACAATTGCCACGTTTGGCGAGATCGTTGGCAAACGCAATTCTTTTATTTTTAGTCGTTATTAGAAAAACGCTGCTCCCCATCTCTTGATTTGTTTTCCTCTGTCACGTCTTACGACATCCACGGGATGACATGGGGTGGTGGATATTCATTCACCGCCACTACACCGAAAATGTCAGTAAAATGAATAATTAATAATTCCCGCGTTAGCTGTTAATAGTAGTAAATTGATTATTATGATATAAATTATTATACATCTTAATACATATTCCTGAATTTGAATAAAACAATTTGTTAGTAGCCAGTTATGCATTATATTTACACCCTCACATTGCATTATATTTTAACCCTCTCAGAAATGAGGGGAGGCCTGTGCTCAGCAGTGGGACGTATATAGGCTGTAACTTTACTTTACTTTACTTTAGGAAGTTTCTTATACATGGTAGAGCCACTCTGCAACTTAATATTATGGCAGTACGAAAGGGCCGGCTCGGCCGCGGTAGGGCCACGCTCTCGCAGAATACCAGCGTAAAATAGCAGCTTAAAATTGCTGTGTTTCGTATGGTAAGTGTTGAGACCCGGAAAAAAGGGGTCCTTTTACTGGAAACGGGGCATTCATCTTAGTCCTCACGGGTGACAATGCATCTGCATTTTGATTTTTGATCAAGGATAAATGTAAATGCCTATGAGTCACAACATCCACTTACCACCAGGTAGACTGCGTGCTCGTTTGTCACCCTTATTCTCTAAAACAGTTAAGAAAACGTTATCATTATGGTTAAGTTAATTACTTACTTACGCAAGAAAGTTTAAATATGTCAATCAACCGGCGCTATATGGAGCCGGGAGACATCGCCAACGCCTTAAACTTCTGGTCATGCAACATTTCTTAATTAAATATTCGAAAACTTACCAAAAAAAAATGCAACCAAATTTCACAGCCTAAGTACCCGCCTTAAAAAAAAGACTGTTTTTTTTTCTTTTTATGTGAGACACCAGAACTTTCTTCCTTAGTACCGAAGCGTTTACTTGCTTTTGTATAGTCTATGAACACCTGAATTCACTTTTTTACAAAATTATTGTTTTAATTTGATTACGTTTAACGTCTTTAAACTTGAATATAGTAATTCTTATTACACAAGCTATACGAGTGTGCACGCGAACGTTTTCAAACGAAGCGGACAGAAAACTAGTTTTTGTTGGTGTTGCTGTTGTGTATGTGTTGGTTGGTTTCGTAGTACGAAGTATATAGTAAAAATGCTGTTGTGTTGCTCCGCATTCATGAAATTTATTTAATGCACGAAAGAGAAGAAGTGATACGTGTCTCGTTCGGACCTTTGGCTTTCTGCAAGTATTCTTGCAAGGTTCGACTTTATTGCAGTTCATTAATGATTAATTGGGTTATTGTAGTATTACGCACTCAATATTCTTGTTACGTTTCCCGCGCTTGTCTATTACAATAGCTTTACATACGTCAGATATTAATTAAAATGGTCTAAGATATTAATATAACGTGACAAAGAAATAACTTGGCACCATACATAAAATATTAACATATTAACTTGTACAAAGAACTCGTGACTAAGCTAAACTATTTTGACATATGAAAATTAAAAAAAATCTTAAAATTTTTTGTATAGGACCTTTTAATCATTAAAAATCATAATTGAGTAATTGAATATAAAACGAAAGAAACAAAATAAAAAAATCTGCATCATTTAAAAATTAATCTCACACGCCTTGTTTCTAATTTTTTTTAATTTTTTTAGGATCTTTAAAGCTATCTATGAAATTATTGTCTGTAATATCGAAGTACCTAACTATAGATAGTATATTAACTATACAGCTATAATGGTCAAACAAGTTTACATAGCTGAAGAAGTTATTTGCATATCATTAAGAAATATTATGTAACAATTTTTTTAATGTTCGTCTGTCTGTAGCCTGCCTACCTGTCTGTCTGTCTGTCTGTTTGAAAGAAACTTCTTGGACAGATGAGAGCAATCGTAGGAATGATACGGAATATATTTTATCCGAAAACTTTTTGGAAATTAATTAATCACATCGGGTCAGTACGAATGTGAATTGGATCCCATCAGATAAGAATGAAGTTCTTATTAGGAATTTAAAATGTTGATTTACTATGTGCTCAGCGGTGGGCGGAAAATATCACTAAGAAACCACCATATTTAAAAAAATTAAAAAAATTCGAGGACATGTGAAGTCCGGCGATACGCACTGTAAGAGTTTGCCCTAAGAGCCTCTTAACAAGGAGAGGACTGTGCCCAGCGGTGGGATTTAAACTTATTATAGACGAGAAGACCCAAGAGCATTAGCTAACCTTAACCTTAACCTTAACCGACGCAGCTTACTGATCCGCTGTGCTATGTTAGTTACTCTTGACCTCCTTTTTTTATAGAATAAGGGTGACGAACGAGCACACAGTTCACCTGATGGTATGTGGTCATTGATTTTATATGGACTTGCTGCGTTCGGAATCTCAAATTCGATTCCCGGAATTCCGTATATATGTGGCCGACCGTAAAGTTCACCGTACGAAATATTGTAACATTACCTACGTTGGTACGCTGCATAAAACTTCGAATTATATTACATGCAAACGTCATTTCGTCCTTATATTCGTGTGATCATATTTTAGGAACAAAAGCCAGGGTTGGGCCATCTCTTTTTCATAATACAAATTGTTAACTTGATGTTGTGTAAAAAGACAGTCAAGGCCACGTAATATTTTGTAAACAATCTTCAAACAAATCTAAGATTCGAGACGTTTGGGCCAAACTCCAATCCCTGTAATGGGACGGGGTGTTTACGAAACTAAACGAAACTGTAAACTAAAACGTAATGATTAATATACTTTTTACTGCAAAACTGTTTGAAAAGAAGAAGAACATTAGTGACTTAAAAGCGAAATCAAAGAGTACATAATCACGCTTAGATATCCGAAATACTCAAACAAGATACGCCAGTATATTCCAAATCTATGAAAACCAGATATTTGTCAAAGTAGGACTGAAAGCATTGCCTTAAGCATATAATAATTAATAATACTGCGTACTTTTTAAATCAATGTTTAAAAAGTAAACGTACCTATTTCTTTAATTCTGTGAGCTATGTATGTAGGTAACTACTCTAGGGTGTGCCTTCGTTGAAAGTTGGCGCTAAGACAAAGTGTAAGAGTTCATAATGTTAAATTATTTTATAATTTTATTATTTATTACTAAGTACGTGAGTGTAATATGGTCACCATAAGCTTTGCCGCCCTAAAAAACCAAATCTAAGAGGTGGGTAGATACCTACAAAAACTCTAAAACATAAAGTCGTATACTATACCAATATGCTGGGTGACCTTTTTTACCGTTTGGAAAAAAATAGGGTGTAACATGTGAACGGATATGGCACTGATAGTTTACAAAACATAAATACAAAATTTTGAATGAAATAAATGTAAATCGTAAATTAATTAAATTTTATCGAAATTCAAATCATTAAGTTGCTATTTTACGCTAGTATTCTGTGAGAACGTGGTCCTACCTCGGTAGAGTCGACCCATTCGCGTTACGATCATACCATGTAGCTCTATCACGCAATATTTTTTTTATAGGAGAGGGGGCTAGCGAGCGTACGGCTCACCTGATGTTAAGTGACTACCACCGCCCATGAACAACTGCAACACCAGGGGAATTGCAGGTGCGTTGCCTGCCTTTTAGAAAGGAGTAAGCATTTTTCTTGAAGATTCCTAAGCGTATCGGTCCGGAAAAATCGCCGGTGGTAAACTACTCCACAGAGAGGTCGTACGCGGAAGAAAACTCCTAGGTAAATGTACAGTGGCGGACTGCCAAGAATCCAGATGGTGTAGATGGTATCGGGAGTTTTGCCGCGATGTGAGTTTATGAAATTTGACGGCTGAGATTAATCCGAACAAATTCTCAGAGCACTCACCGTGGTAGATGCAAAAGAAAATGCAAAGGGATGCAACATCTCTACGAAGCGCCAGTGATTCGAGCTGATCGGAAAGCACTAGGTCGTCGACGATTCGAGCGGCTTCGCGCTGGATGCGATCAAGTGAAAGGACTGGGGAGTCTTAGCCTTGTAAAGTTGCAGGCGGTGTGCTGGCACGAAACTTTTTAGAGGTAAATTTGGCCTTCTCTTCCAAGTGACCACGATACTGCACATCACTCAATATATCAACGCCAAGGATTCCGATACTGGCTTAAGCAACAAGGGAGTGCCATGCCAAACTGAGGAAGTACGACAAAGGGGTACGTTTTAGCGGTAAACGCGCAAACTTTTTCTTCTGAGAATTAAACTAGACTAGATTTAGTCACCCCCAATCCGAGACTTTGTTCAGCAAAGACTCAACTTTGGACGCGTTTGTCACGGTACCCGGCGATGTTTTCCCGAGAAATATTGGCATGGCCGGTGTATAGAGCATCACCAGTGCTGTCATCCGCATAGCAATGAATATTACCGATTTGAAACATATCATTGATATGCAGAAGAAACAGCGTTGGTGATACCACGTAGCCTTGTGGTACGCTTGCATTAATAGTCTTGTAATTGCAGCATGCACCGTCTACTATGATCTTAATGCTCCGATCAGCAAGGAAACTGGTGATCCAATTGCATGATTTCTCGGGAAGCTCATAGGAAGGAAGCTTTAAAAGAAACGCTTTGTGCTAAACCCGATATCCAATACCTCCCCCTTGCACTCTACTGCCTCCGCCCATTGATGAGTCAGGTAGACCACAAGATTACCAGCAGATCGACCACGACGAAAACCGTATTGGCGGTCACTAATCAGCTGGTGATCCTCAAGGTATCTTACGAGCTGGTAGTTTATAATTGACTCCATTATTTTAGAGAACAAGGAGGTGATTCCGATAGGCCTGTAGTTAGACGGATCTGAGTGGTCGCCTTTTTTAGGGATCGGGTGGACGAAAGGCGTCTTCCATGATTTCGGGACTACGCCTAGGAAACAGAAACAGAAACTTTTTTATTCAATGTAGATTATAACAATACTTATTGAACGTCACTTTTTTCATTTACCACTAATTCGCAAAAATAATTTTTTTTTCTAATAATAGCTTAGGGATTAGGAGTACCGGAAAAGACGCGTAAGAATCGGTGCAAACTCTGGAGCCCACGTCCTCTACACAATTGGGGGGATTCTATCCGGCCCAATCGACTTGTAGATGTCCAGGAGTGCTTTGTGAACCGAGCGCTGTGTGAACCGCACATCCGGCACGGAGCATTCACACCGCGGGATGGTTGCAGTGTACTCCCCCGTTATCGAGAGCCAAGTTCGGATTTCTTCTTTGCGGCATTGGCCAGTGAGTCGTCCTCCCTGTGCAGAGATGGAAGTGATGGTTGACAGAAATTTCCTTGGACAGCCTTGGCGAGAGACAAAATTGCACGTATTTAAGAAGGAAGGCTAAGTAGTTTCTTGCCAATTCTGCCTATGTACTCTGACTTTGCCTTGGTAATAACTATTTTAAAGAACCTGGAGAAGGAATTACACTTCTTTTTTAGGGCTCAGTAGCACTCCCGCTTATAGCGTAGTGCTATTTTACAGGAGCGACTAAACCATGGCTGAGATCTGCCTCCGATGGGCATCACAGAGGAAGGGGTAAAAAGTTTCATACCCTAAAGTACCACATCAGCGACAGAATCAGCAACAACCTTGGGATTGTCCGGCGAGAAGCAAACCCCCAAGGGTAGGATGCAAAAAAGACCGCATTCTATCCTAATCAGCCGATCTATAGTGCCAAACACGGCGGTAACCTGCAGAATACAACCGCGACTTCAGCGTGAGTGGCACAACACTCCGGGCTAGACAAAGGTCCGAAGAGCAAAGAGGGGTGTCGATGGAGACCTGATATCTGTCCGGATGAGAAGTCAGCAGAAGGTCCAACAGGAAAGGTGCATTATCCTCCACATCTGAGCAGGCCAAGTAACCAGTTGTGTCAGACCATATGCCAAGGCAAAATCATGAACAGATTCCTCCCACATGAACAGAACTCCCCGTATGATCGGTTAACGGTGAATCAAGCCATTCCGCGTGGTGGGGGGAGGGGAATTGGAACTCCGGCCACCTACACTCACCAGACGAAACGCGGAAGCAGAGCTTCTACTTCACGCCGGTATTCTGTGAGGTCGTGGTACCACGCCGTCTTGAGCCGGCCCATACGTGCGACAGCGAAACTGCCACGTGGCTCTACCACTGTCAAAATACAGATGCTTTGCTTCTCCTGAGGACTAAGAACTTTGGTACCATAATAATTTTTCCTATATTTCAATTGTGTTACAATTCTTTACATTTTCTAGATGTGTTTGTAATTAACTGATAATACCTTTAGCCATACTGTGTATAGTAAAAAGACCCATGCATATAGAATATTTAAACGGTAATTCTCAATACCATCCTTCCGTGGGTATATCTTAGGTTCAGAGAGCACAAGGAATTTATGACAGTACGCACTGAAATGATCGGGAATAAGAAAAACCACATGCACGTTACAGCTAAATTGTATTTTATTGTTTTTCGAAGTATTCTCCGTTTAACTTAATGCACTATTCCATTAGTGCAAAGCAATCATTAAAATAATAATTCTAGTCTGAATTTGATGTTGACAAAATGGCTGATTTGTACGCTTCCACAGCTGCTTCGGGATCTTCAAACGGATGATAGCGTTATAAATCTTTCATTCTAGAGAATGTAAAGAAATCATTTGGGCTCATGTCAGGACTGTACGGAGGATGGCTCATCAGATCAACGTTTTACTGCTTCAGAAATCATTTTTCTTCCGAGCTGTATGGGAGCTCGCATTATTGTGATGTAAGAAGATGTGATGTTTCGAGTTATGTTTTCGAAATTCGGTTACCATTTCCGGCAAACAAACTGTGATGTACCACTCAGAGATACCCGTTATGCGTTCATGTAAAGGAATTTTAGCAACATGCCCTTTTTTCGAGAAAAACGTAGCGACCATTTTCTTTGACACGCTGCGGAAGCGAACCACTTTCGTTGGTTTGACCTCGCCTTCGAAGACCCAAACTGTTGACTGATGTTTTCTTTCAGGTTCGTATGAATAAATCCATGATTCGTCACCTAAGACAATATTAAAACGGCATTTGACTTCCCTCCGTTGAAGCGATGCAGATTATTCCAGCACCAATCTACACGAGCTCCTTTTGCTCTTCGAACAAATTGTGGGGAACGCAGCGTAAAACTAATTTTCTTACATACAGCTCATTATGTAATATCGACTGAATTGCAGTCATTCCGATACTGATAACAGCCAGAATCCGGTCTGGTATCTTGGTCGATCTGCAGAAGAAACAGTGCTGAGCGACACACGTCAGAGCTCGGCATATTAGCGGTATATTGTCGTTTGACTCGGTGCATCAACAACATGAATGCTTTTATTTAGTACTTTACGTACTAAAATGCAAGTATAATATTTTTATGTTAGTGATATATTCATGATTTTAGTGTCCTTATGAACTTGGGCTGTTGGAGTAAGAAAGTCGTAATCAAATAGTACCTTAATCAGTTTATTCTGTGCTACCTGTATTGTTTCTATATTGGTTTTTGCTGCTGTGCCCCAGACTTCTATAAGGTATTCAATATGTGGTTTGACTAATGAATTATAAATAGTGTAACGCACATTATGTGGGAAACATATTACTATATTTCGCAGTGCGTCAGTGAGAGCAACCAATTTAGATTTAATACGGTTTATATGAGACTTAAATGTCAAATGCTTATACAACCGGAGACCAAGGTATTTTTCACTATCTACTTTAGAAATTGGTTCACCATTTATTGTGAGAGGGTTATAGTCACCAACTTTTTTATTTCTTGATGTAAAAATTACGTAGTGTGTTTTAGTAATATTTATAGTTAGACGGTTAGATTGAAACCAAATATTCAATGTGTTGAGATCTGATTGGGCATCGATAATCAATGCGTCAATTGAATATCCATAGTAAAACAGACTTTTGTCGTCTGCATATAATGTAATATTACCTTTTAATCCTATATCCTTAATACTACTGATGTAAATCAGAAAAAGCAGTGGTCCTAATATGGAACCTTGTGGTACTCCAAAAGTTACTAATTTTGGTTCACTTTGATTAGAGCCAATCTTTACGACTTGTATTACTTATATCTATTGGATAGATATCATGCAAAAATATTCAAAACAGATCCGGAAATACCCAAATGCTTCAATTTACACAGTAACTGTTCATGACTAACTGTATTAAACGCTTTCTTACTATCTATAAAAATACCGAATGCTATTTGTTTTTTGTCTATGCCAACTTTTATTTTGGACTAAATCTACTGTAGCTGAAAGAGTGTTCGATTTCGGTCTAAAACCATATTGTTTTTCGTATAATATTTTTTAGAATTCAAATAGTTTGCAAGACGATTACATAACACACGCTCGAAAATTTTGGCCAGTACTGGTAATATTGAGATTGGTCTGTAATTTGCGGGATCTGATCTAGTTCCTGCTTTATATAACGGACTTACTTTTGCCGCTTTTAAACTGTCTGGAAATACGCCTTTTTCAAAGCAGTTATTCGTGCAGTTTACACGCTCATCAGCAATTATGTTCTTGATACATTTTATAGATTTTGTACCTACCCAGTCTAATCCAGTGCTAGTGTTAGGATTTAAATAATCTATAAATTTGCCAATTTCGTATAGTGTTAGGGGTGACCAATAGGATATAACATTACTTCCAGTTTCGAAAGTTATTGCGTCTAATACTATTTGATTAACTTTAGGTATTTGATATGCCAGGATTGAACCAATATTCGAGAAAAAATCATTAAAACATTTATAGATAGCTTTACCCTCACTAACGACAGATCCCACTTACGTGATCAGTTTATTTGGAGCAGTACTTTCTTTGATCTTGTTATTTGGTAGATAATTGATCAGTTTTCACATTTTTGCTGGCTTTTTTTATAGAAGAGGGGGCAAACTAGCATGCGGCTCACCTGATGTTAAGTGACTACCGCCGCCCATTATCAACCGCAACACCAGGGGAATTGCAGGTGCGTTGCCGGCCCTTTAAGAAGGAGTAAGCTCT
>DWHP01001692.1:0-15597 GCA_018247895.1 Parnassius honrathi | reverse complement strand
TTAAAAATGTAAATATTTTTGATGCGTTATCTTCATTCAATGCTTTTTTATAACCATAAAAATGTAAATTTCTTGAACGAAAATGTCGAAAAGTTTATTACAAACAATTACAAACTCTTCAGTGGGTTCACTATCACTGAACAATTCCATTTCAGAATTTCTACAATATTTTATGGCCTCTGCAACACTTAAGCCCAAAAGTTGAGTAACCAGCTTGACTTTCATTCGCTCCTTTTGAAAGTTAATATGCTCATTTTTAGTTTATTAGATAAATGAAATGTTTCTTTATATTGAACATAATTAAGCTAAACGAGATGTTGCCAGTAAATTTTGTAGCCATCTTTGTCTATTAATATTTTATTGTGTCCAAATGCGTTTCACAATAATTTAATCATATGGCAGGGGTCGAGTACTACTACTATCGGATCTTTGGTAATAGGATGATCAAATTTGATTTCTTGTTTTTCGAAGGAACAACCAAGATGTTCTGTCATAGAAATATTTGCAGTGCAACCATCGAAAGTTAATGCCACTATTCTAACACCAGCATCATTAGTTAGCTCAAGGCACTTTTTACCAGGGCGGTACGCTGCTGCGCTGTAATGCTATCCTAAAAGGAGAAGGCGACAGGTATTTTAAAATGACTATTAATTGCAGTAACCAAAAATACCAAAGCTTCTTTTGCCTTTGCCAAGTGATCACCTTCTAAACCCGTACTCACATCAAAATAGCCGCGAAATGTATGTCCATCCCATTCAATACGTCGGCGAATGCGCATTTCATCAAGGACTAATGTGGCTAGAAGTGGCCGTTGGAATGTATCAGCTTTAAGTTTTAGAATTGTAAAAGATTCTTTGGTAAATCCTGGTTTCCACTTTTTAGAGTATGTGGATGTAGTAGGCTTGAATGAAATATTTTGCGTACGTAGTCATATGCTCTAGGTGAATAATAGTGCAAGGTTAGAGCGAAGCTGCGGAGAGCTGCAGCATATTGTTGTCTTGAAACAAATCGAGAGTCAACATTTTTAACTTCTCGAGCAATTAATTCTTGAATCTGTAACAATAATCAACATTATTATCTAATCCCGTGAATGTCATATTATCATATATCGGTATTTTTTAAGTTGGCTAGGTTTTCCTTCTCGATAGCAAATTTGTTATGTAATGCTTCTAATAGTTTTTCAATGCTTGTTATTTTCTTATTTAATCGTCGGTTTTGACTTTGCAGTCGCTTTATCTTTAAATTCTGTTTTTTATTTTTTTCTTCAGACCATCTAAGCATGCGTCTCAATTTTTGTTTTCTTGGCGTTGAATACGTTGAACTTCCCTCACCTTTGTTGTATCTAACCGTTTTAACTATTGGATGAGTTTTTAATGTTACACAGTTCTGTTCATTTAACATTTCACTGTCTGCGTTTTGCGAAAACATGTGCTTCACTTTTCTTTCTGCTACATTTTATGCAATTGGTTAAATGTTTTTAGGTATATCTTCAATGACTTTACTGCCGTTATTGTTATTATCATTTTGAGTACGAGCTTTCTTTATTGGCTGAGAATCTAAATTATCCAATTTATTTTGTCTCTTTGAAGGCCCATCCATTGTCGTGACACTGAGATGTTTATTCTGAAACAGAAAACGATCAGAATGAACTAAATAAAATTTTACCGCAAACAAAATAAAAATAAAATCGCTACATTGAAGTTTTGTTTTATACATTCCTAAATTAAGCTATCATAACTTATTACTACCGAATACATGAATTAAAATAGTCTAGATTAACTTACTTCAATATAAGAAAAAATCTTTTTTGTAGGTACTAACAAATTGTTTAAATAGTGGTATCCTCGTTTCGATATTAAGAAATCACTTTCAGTAAAGTGCTTCGAGCATATGTTACTACTTTTTGGTGGCAACTAGTTTTTCCTACCAGTTGCCTCAACCCAAGCTTCCTTGATCGAACCATCTTTAGGATAAGATAAATTTAGATAAACGCATAAAAGGTTGTTCTCATTGTAAATAACAAATTTCTGATCATAATGTGTGATTTGCATGAGAACATCACTTTTATTTCAGGTTCTTTTCACAAGCCATTAGTAATACTAAGCTACTAACTTACTTCGCTGGTTAACAACCTTAATAAAAATGTTCATTAATAAGGTAACAGTATCACGCTATAGTTTTCTATGCTAAACTTTTAGTATTTGCAGATTTCTATTAATATGGTAGTGAAGAAATAGAACTGAGATAAAATTTAATCGATTTGAATATCGTTACAACACTATCGCAACACTTTTTGTTAATAACGCATTGATGAACCTTAGGATAACGGGATTAGGTCGAATATTCGTTGCAATAAACGCAACTTCATATGTTGTTCAGGTTTGTTCACATTTCTTTGCGAAAACAAATAAAATTACACGTACCTGTGATCCGAAATTATATTTTTGCTTCTGTTTCTAGACTCTTATACTACACATAACGGCATAATTTCGCATATATTACTAAAGAAGCGATCCATTAGCTCGCGACAATTTCAGCCTGCGACCGACCGTCAATTATGTTTGATTATGCTTTTTCGTATATAATATTGTAGTCTTTGATTATGCTCTACTGTCACTAATTGTGATCCGCCTGCCCCGCCCACTTTGGGCTTCCTCTTGTTTTTTATATTTCGCGCATTTAAACTAATATATGAATATTACTGATATTTTAATACGACATCTACACGTATCCGTTCATGTAGGTAATAACTTTATTTTACCAAGCAATCTTATTCGTTTTATAAGGATGTATGCTAGGTTTATCCTTTGATAAATATTAATGTTGTTATTAAATAAATTATATTATAGTATATTTCGTTAATTTTATTTATAATATTAAGGTTAATTCGTTAGGTAATTCGGCTGGCTCGCTCGCAATACAGATATCCGTCTCGACGAATATCAACAGCCGTGTCGAGCCCAGTGATATTATTCAACCGATGTCGAACGGTCAGTATATAAATTAAGTGAATATGGTATGATAGCATAACAGAATTCCGTTGTACTACTGATCTATGAAGGGCTGAAGGGCTGTAATTGGGCTGTAATGATGATGATAATGACTGATCTATGAATCAACCTAATATTACTAATATCTTAACAAACACGAATATATCGATTATATCTTTACCTATTATTTATTCTGTGTCTTTACACAGAATACTTTTACTCCTAGCGGAAACTTCACAATCACAATCACATTCACATTTGCTTGATAAGTTGACAACACAGTAATTTTTAGATTTGTTACTTGTTTTTGACGTATTTTTGATAAATTGTCAAATTTTTAATTTTGTGTGTATTTTAGTATTAGGTAAATACATGTCGTAAGGTCAAGAAAATCGTACTTCATTTTTTATTATGCCTAGTGGCCGGGCCGTTCTGTTGTTGCGACGTTTGTCGACGGGTGACAGCAAGCTGAAGAATTTGAATATAAATCAAAACACAAATAAGGAGCTGGTTACCAGCCCAGTGTGTCTCAATAGAGATTTCAGCTCTAGTAAAAGGTATTTACAACGTTATTTGAAGTTTGTTCTAATGCGTATAAGAATATAATATAACAAGGTTATTTGCTCATTTTGATAATGATCTTACGTGACCTTGTTTTTTGACGTACTTTCAATTATGCTTGAAAAACAAATGAATATATGTATGTAGTCAAAGAGAGTCAAAGCAAAAGAACTAAAAATCAGTCCCGGTATATTATTTTTCTAGCTCTATTACATATCAATTTCCATATTTTATACAGTACAAAACAATATATATCCGTCTCTAACGTTAACAAAAACAGTAAAGAAGAAAAAATTTTCTTCGGAAAAAATATAAAACGAAATTAACATAGTATTTCTAATACAATTTTTGTTTTACATTTAAGCTAATGTATATTATTATTATTTCTTTCAGTTTGGTATGATATTGTTATCTTATAACATTAAAGTGTGTTATTGACACTTATAATGTGTATTATTAGTCTGAATACATGTTGTATTTTCTTTTGTTGTGCACACCCTATTGGATTACAGCCTACTTAAAATAATATTTGTTACTGTACCTGAGTTATGTATTATCTTCAATCTGTTTCTGTGCCTTATTGAACATAAATAAATTAAATAACATATTCTCTTTAACAGATTGGCAACAGTTGGAAATCCTTTGGGAACTAATAAACTGTCAAGAAGTTTTAGTGATAATATTATAAAAATGGCTAATGTTGAATCCAGTACCCAAGAAAAACCTAAATATACTAATCAGCTTATATTTGAGAAGTCACCGTACTTGCTGCAACATGCACATAATCCTGTACAGTGGTACCCTTGGAGTCAAGAGGCCATTGAGAGAGCTAAAAAAGAAAATAAACTTATATTTCTTTCGGTTGGTTACTCCACTTGCCATTGGTGTCATGTAATGGAAAAAGAATCTTTTGAGAATGAAGAGGTTGCGAAGATTATGAATGAACATTTTATAAATATCAAGGTAGATAGAGAAGAGAGGCCAGATATAGATAGAGTATATATGCTATTTGTTATGGCCACTACTGGAAGCGGAGGTTGGCCAATGTCAGTTTTTCTCACACCGGAACTAAGTCCGGTGACTGGTGGTACTTACTTTCCACCTGATGATCGCTGGGGACGTCCAGGCTTTAAAAGCATTTTACTGTCTTTAGCTAAAAAGTGGAAGGAAAATAATTCACAATTTGTTGAAGCCAGTAATAATATTATGGAAGCATTACAAAAAATATCTCTGGTTGATTCAGACACATCACCATCTGTACCTGGTGAAAGTACTTGGACCAAATGTGTTCGAAGATATATATCAATTTATGAACCCCACTTTGGTGGATTTGGACTAGCGCCAAAATTTCCACAAGCATCAATATTTAATTTTTTGTTTCATTATTATGCAAGGGACAAGTCAGATCCTGAAGGAAAAAAATGTCTTGATATGTGCCTTTACACTTTGACTAAAATTGCCAAAGGTGGTATTCATGATCATGTCTCTAGTGGGTTTGCTCGGTACTCCATGGATAATGATTGGCATGTACCACATTTCGAAAAGATGCTTTATGATCAAGCCCAATTAATTGTTGCTTATACTGATGCATATCTTGCAACAAAAGAAGAATTTTATGCCGATGTGGTCCGTGACATAATCAAATATGTGAACAGAGATTTAAGACACGAATCAGGTGGTTATTATAGTGCAGAGGATGCAGATTCCTATCCATACCATGGTGCTCCCCATAAGAAAGAAGGTGTATTTTGTGTATGGGAATATGATGAATTAAAATCTCTTCTGGATGAAAAAAAAGTTAATTCAATATCTTTCTTAGACATATTTTGTGATTACTACAATGTGGAAGTAGATGGTAATATTGCACCAGAAAGTGATCCCCATGGTGAACTTAGTAAGAAGAATGTTTTAATTGTATATGGGAGTAAAGAAGACACAATTGCTAAGTTTGGATTGTCGTTAGAGCAATTTGAAAATGTAATTTCTGACTGCATTAATATATTATATCAAGAACGTCAAAAACGACCTCGCCCCCATTTAGACACAAAAATGCTTTGTTCATGGAATGGCCTAATTATAGCTGGTTTGGCTCAAGCTGGTCAAGGCTTGGGAGAGAAAAGTTACGTGGAAGATGCGATTAAAACTGCACACTTCGTAAAAACACATCTTTATGATTCTTCCACTAAAACACTATTACATTCTTGCTATAGGGCAGAAGATGGAACAGTTTCTCAGACGTAAGGAACTACATTTAGAAATTTCTCTATTTGACTTTTAGCAATATTTTAAGTAAGTCCCGATTTTAAATCACATTTAGAACTAGGGTCTGGATGTGTTGCAAAAGATACAAATAGAGTTTGTCTTTTCTTGTGTCTGCATTTGATAAGGTAAAAGAAGTGCATCTTTGATAATGTTTATGCTGATAACTTTCAGGTCAGTTCAAATGGCCACAAAATATTTCATTTTATTAAAACTACCTTTGTTTTTGTGAACATACATTAAATTTTCATAGATATACTGTGAGGCCAAAGTTAATATATTTATTTCTTTCAATTTTTCTCTAAGGCACTCTCTCAGTTTAAGGTTGTAAATAGCTCTTATGGCCCTCTTCTGCAAAACAAAAATAGTCTCTAAATCAGCCGCATTTCCCCATAGCAATTTGATGAGGGTAAAGCCTTTTAGGTTGCCTGCATTACATATGATTAATCCAAGATGGTGTGGCAAAATTTGTCCACCCTTGCACCTGTGCCCTTACAAACCCAAATGGAAGTGGTATAATAGGTTCTGGTTTGACTGCCCTATGTGCTGAGACACTGCGGGGTAAGTCGTACACAGCATCATTGCAGCTGAAACCACTGTGACCTTTTATCTTCAGAAAGGCTATATTATTTGCTTCACCTACCTTGTTAAGAGGTTAGAAGGGTTCGTAGATTTTAGCCCCTAGAACATAACATTACTATTCACGACCAGTAAAACTTGTAAGAGGGTATTTAAACCTTTTTTAGCCACGATTGCTAATGCTGCTTGGCATAACCGACCCTAGCCTGTGGCCCTGCAAACTGACAAGGCCAAAGATGCCTACTAAATTTATTGTTTTATTGCCGTTTGTAAAGTAGGGTGGATATGATTTGAATTTTGATAGATTTTAATTTATTTATTTATTTAATTCAAAATTTTGTTTTCATTTTTTGTAAAATATCAATGCCACAGGCTCCTACTCTGTTCACATATTACATCCTATTTTTTCCTGACTGTAAAAAAGGTCATCCAGTATATTATATTAGATTTTATCATTGTCATTGACCATCATTGACTCATGCTGCTCTTGCTAGTTCATTTTTCCTCAATCTGATAAAAAAATTCACACCGCCAACACCACATGACTATAGTGTTAAAGAAATTTTATCTACATAATATATTGTTCAAACTTGAAAATAAGAATTTTTATAGTTGTTTAATTTCTTGTACAAACATGAATATTACTCCACGATGATGTTTTAACTACTTTGGAGTTAAATCTATTAGCTTGTTTGTTTCCAATATTCAGTTATATTGAATTTACTATACCAAAAAAAATACCAGACTAAAATACTGAAATTAGTGATATACAACCTTGTCTTTGACATGATTGTCAATCAAAACATTTTCAGTGCTATTTACTATTCTGGTTGGGAAATCAAAACATTCTAAAACATTTAAATTACACTAATATATATTTCAGGAATGAGCCAATAAAGGGATTTCTGGACGACTATGCATTTCTTATTAAAGGCTTACTAAATTTGTATGAAGCATCACTGGACTTGTACTGGCTGAACTGGGCACGTGAACTGCAATATAAGCAGAATGAGTTGTTTTGGGATAACGAAAATGGTGGTTATTTTACATGTTCTACTGCAGACAGCACTGTGGTTTTGAGACTCAAAGAAGGTAAATACTACTACTAAAACTATTTGGATATATGTTTTAATATGTACTAAAACATTTTAAAGTGGAGATAATGATCTGATTGATAAAAATACAGATATGCAAGAAATTACTTTCTTGTGTAAAGATTTTTTATATTTACGAGAATACTACTCATTAAATGAAACTAATTTAAAAAAAATTTTTTTTTATTCCTGACGTTTTGGACGCTTTACAGCACCCATGGTCACGGAGAAGGTGGACCTGAGGTGTTCGACGTCCTGATATCACAGTTATCGTTAAAGAAGGCGACTTTAATCTTTTAAATATCATGGTCCGATCTGTGCAGATAAAGCTACAGTATCTTGAAATCATTTTTCGGGGAGGTGTGGTCTAGCAAATCTGATTTAATGTATGGAATAATCCTGAACATGTTGATATACTGCATACCTTTCGGAAAGTCTCTGACGAAACCTCAATTTACTCCACGTAAATAACACAAATCAAAATTCAAGCTATTACACGGACTTTTTTAAGGTTTTATTTTTATTTTCCGTTTTCAGATCAAGATGGCGCCGAGCCGTCAGGCAACAGCATCGCCTGCCATAACCTACAACGTCTTGCGGCGTATGCAGACAAGAGCGTGGCCCCAGAAGGCGGAGACGTTGAAAGGGACATGGCTCGGAAGCTGCTGATTGCCTTTGCCCGTCGCCTTAACGAAACGCCTACCGCCCTTCCCGAAATGATGTCCGCTTTAATGTTCTACAATGATTCTCCCACACAGGTATGTCATTAAAAGATTATGAATATATACTCTTACGTCTTTGGACCTTTTTTAAATTGCGCCTTATCATACTTTTATATTGTTTGACTGTATATATAAAATATGAAGTAAAACAATTGCTATTGTGCCACTAGCTCTCCTTCCATTTTAAGCATTTATTTGGTAAATTTAACCATGTGTTGGCGGTGTAAGAAGATCCACTAGCCCATATCGTCAATTGGGTATCGTAAGAAACCACAGAGGGAAACTGAAACATCATCTGAACTGAAACAGCATCTTTCTGAAAACTACTCAAAGTAATAAAAAAACTTTATCTTTTTAACTTAATGGTAGCGAATCCGCCTGCTGTTCACCGTACTCCCCCCTCCTTGACATTTTTATTAAAAACCATTTATATGTGGTGTTATTAAGGTGTGACACGATAGGTGCGGTCGTCAATATATCTGTCAAGTGTGACTATAAAGTCAAATCTCACTTGCAAAGGGAGAGGCCTATACCCAAAGAGAATATAATCACTATGTTTAAGGGAGACTTCCATAGTAAAAGTAAATGTATGAAAGGGCGCAGAACTACTCTACCAACATCAAGACTAACAACAACAAGAGTTTTATAACAGTGCTGTCTATCCTCGAATAATTGTATCGATATATTGTTAATCGATATTTTTATATAATAAAAGTTAGATCTCTATTCTCTATACTGAATGGTTTATGAGAAATAAAAGTGGTTTATTATTCTATTTTTATTATTATCGACATATTTACTGATTGAGTAAAAATAGCAATAAGAACAAGTAATCAACGTATTTACAGACAGCAATTTGTAATTATATCTCTACAATTGTTAGGTATAAAAATATGTATTAAAGAACAAAATAACGCACAATAATTATACTAGTAATTAAATAAGAAATAAATGACGACTCTAATTAATTGAACGAAATCTAACTATCACATACACATAATTGTGGAAGCTTTAAGTCCACTGATGGAATAACAGTTCCCTTTAGTTGGGTTTAAATCCTCAGATTTGCAACGATTGGCACAAATATGTTTTAACATGTGAAGCTTTTCAATTGATACATCTGCCAGTCTAATTTCAACCGTTGCTTACATCTGAAAAAATAATATGAATAAAATCACATTTTTATTGAGCAATTAGAACATAAACAGTCACAATAGATAATATAGTTTCTAAGTATAGCTCGTTTTGAATTGCCATCCCATGGAACTATCTGAGTTTGGAAAAAGAGTGTGTTTGTATTACCATTACCATCTAATTGGCAAGTTTTGTAACCCATATTTGATTTTTTAACAATTCTGTAAATGAACAATGGCTCCTATAGCAAAATCAATCTAAATAATTAAAATAAATGTAACCATTTGCTTTGAGCATCTCATTGATAGGCATATTACGAAAAATAGAAAGAAGAGATATCCGCCATTAAAATTTGCTCCCGTTTCGTATATATAATTTTTAATATGGAAGTTGCACTAGCCTACATATACCCAACAGTGGAATTTTGAATTTTTTCAAAATTCCACTGTTGGGTATTTGAAAAAGAATGCAATGCAATTAAACACAATGATAGAGCAAAGACTTGTATGTGTACACATACAAGTCATGCCTCATAACTTAGTGCGCAATGTATTAAGTCGGCACAGTCCATGTAGTAGTATAGAATATAGACAGAGTGTGGATTGCGGGTGGGCAGGTGCTGATCGCGGGCGGGTGCTCGGACCCGCGCACGCTGGAGCTGGTGCGCGTGGTGCGCGCGCGCTTGCTGCCGGGCCGCGTGCTGGCGGTTGCCGACCCAGCCGCCGACACGCCCGCCGGTATGTCTGACATACGTGAGTGCGCCTTGCGTTTTTCTGCTTTTGCTAATGGACTCGTACTGTTGTACATTTGCCAGAGTCAAGTACGTTAAAAACTTTTCACAATGTGTTGATGAGTCACATTGTTAAGCTTTTGCGAGATTTTGACGGTAGCTTAAGCTGACGATATTATCTCAAGGCGTTTAAGCAGACGTATTAAATGTCTCTGCATATAAACTATTAGTGGAAACAAGTGTTTCTCAAGATAATGTATTTAATACAAACTCGCACCACTTTTACGTAACACTTGCGCAAAATCTACTGCAAACCGTTATTTAAACAATAATACAGGATCACCAACTCACGACTGGTCACGTTTTCGCCAATTTCTATTTTGTTTCTGTTTCTCGCCATTTCCTATTTTAATTCTCCCTTTTCCTTTTTCACATTATGCTAGTAACTGGCGCCAGATCTGAGGTCCCTCTCGCTGAAATAGAGCACTGTTATAATTACGATAGGTGCAGTGCCTTAGATGAGGAGAGGAAAGTGAGAACATTCACGACGTAACTAAACACAAAAGTTGACTACTTACTATTCTATTGTACACTCCTATTGTTACGGCCCTGAGTTGCCCAGACGAAGGTCGACTAGGTTAGGGCCCATGAATAACCAGCTCGACGAGCAACTAAGGGACGAGCCCAATGGCTTATGGAAATTTATTGTATAAGTAATGTTCAAGCACACAACTTACCTAGTTCCGGAGTAGGTTAGACTCCAAGGCGTCGTCAGCGTGATGTGGAGATAGTGTGGGTGTGTATGTGAAAGAACGGTGTGTAGTGAGTGATTAGCTGACTTCACCAAGGTAGGCGGCAACCCGCCGTCTCTGCACCGCTCCAAAGGGCGTCCTCACTTCCGACCGCCGTACTCCAGTCTCACTTCAATTAGCACCAAACTATAGTTTAATAGCAACGCCACTCATTCCAATTCACAAAGTTTAGACTTCAATCGAATAAGCGAATTCACTTCGTACTATATAAAATGCTACGTAAGTTACACATCAATATCAAGGTCAGCACGAAAGTTCCTTTACTCACTACAGTTAACACGATCGAGTATTCAAGACTATAATACTATTGCGTTTCCGTGCGATATCAAACCGCCGCGTAGACAAAATAGGCTCACGGGCGTGCAGTAGCGGAACTTGCAGCGAACTGTGATCTAGACTGCGCGACCGCCGCTCGCGACAGGAATCCCTCCCCGCGCCCCGCTATCAACCGGTTCTCCGCTCAAATCGGGCGCAAGCAGGTATAATATATAAAAACGGTATTGCCATGGGCCAATGTAAATATGAAATTAAATATATAATACATTTGCAAAAATAATATTGAATTGTAACATTATTAGTGTTTAGGAGTCATTGGCTAGTGCAACTGAGAAAAAGGCAGCTTTACGTGTGATTGGGGTGCTAATGCATTCAGTATAATATACTCGTAACTCTGTATGTAAGTACTCAGTCGCTGAATAAATAAACAACATTTTGCAAATGCTTTGTTACCTCTGTGGACAAGGATGGAATGCTTAACAGCTTATTATTATACTGGGTTTCTATAATTTTCTGACCGGAACACAGGGGTTAAAGCTCGAGAGCATTCGATTACGACGCGTGTGACAAGGTACTACTCATATTAACTTAAACGATCAAACACTTTTCCTAGGCCTCATTATTGTCTCTCAGTTACAACGGAGATATCTTATGATGAAGTCATTTCAAAAAATTGGTTGACCCTGCAAGCCATCCCTGGATAATTTTTTCCCACTAATTTCAAATGCAAAGCGCTCCAAATTTAATCAAACTATGGCGTTGAGTATGAAATATCGGATTAATTAAAAAAAATTTTTTTTTCAATATTTTTCGTTAACGATATCTCACGAGCATATCAACCGATTTTGACCAGACCGGCGGCGATCAACGTGGTATGGAATCGATCGGTAAAGACGTTTAAAAGTTATTCCAAAAAAACAGGTTTTTAAAATTTTTATTTTCAGATTTCTCAATATCTACCGGTCCGAATTATTTAAAATTCATAGAAAATCGAAGATTGATAAAACACTATGGAAACCCACTTTCAAATGTTTATTTCAATCGGTCAAGCCGTTCAAAAGTTTCAAGAGGTTTACATGGATCCACTCACACACACACGCGCACGCACGCAAGCACACACGCACGCACGCAAAAATTTTAAAATAAATGTGCTGATTATTATCAATATTGGACCAGGGGACTTCGTCAGAGACAATTTTAAAGAACTCCTTACTATTACATCACAATTCGTTTTGGGTAATATAAGTGGTTAGCGTCGCAAGATAAAAGATCTTTGAATCTTTATTTTTTGGAAGAAAGGTCCCGAACTATGAGACAGTGTGTGAATGATTGTAAATATAAGGTATGAATGGATTTTTACTTAACTTAAAGTCACGTGTTACGTAATAATCGATTACGTAACGCGAACGAAAAGATATTTGCTATCATGATAACATAAGACATTCCACGGCATTAGAAAGAGACAGTTAATGCTATAGTAGGAAAATATGTATATTAGAAAAGACAATGATAGCTATATGTGTTAGAAGGAGAGGACGAAAACCTCTTATGTACTCCCAAGAGTCCCGTAGGATTCAATTAAACAACTTGTAGGGGTGTATGTACTCATTTCTTAACTAAGTGCGAAGCGCCTTGAAAAAAATAATAGCATATTAATTCAAGTTTTTTCTAATTTTTCTGAAATAATGTTGAAATTACTTGTCAGTTACAGTACCTTAGTTATATTAACCAGAGATAAGGAAATGCTATTCGGTTCTTGTTTTAATCATAAATTAGCGGAAATAATGTAAAATTTTAATGTCATATTAAAGAAGCATTTTTACTTAAAACTTCGTATAAGAATTCGTTTAAATTCTTAATTTCCTGCGTTGAACTGTTTAACCATTTAAGATAAATAATAGTAATGATAAGACCTACATTAAGTAAGTAATATTTAGCGTTTTAAAACATAATAAAGTTCGTATTTTGAATTATTGAGGTGTATATATAACCACAAAGAATAAGTTGTAAATTATGTGATCATGTTTTGTATTTCGTTAATGTCTTTTATCTTCGTTCTTTCGTTAATGACTTCTTACAGAACGAATTTAGTCTACTATCCTTACAATATAATTACTTATCCTTACAATATATAAAAGTTGCATAAAAATTTATCAAGTAATTTAAAAGTACGAATAAACAGATAATGACTGTATGGTACAAAAAACGGTACAAAATATTTAAAAAGAAAAAAATAGAGAAGGTGTAAATAAATATTTAACGAAAAATCACATTTCATTCCCATTTCGGTAAAACTAGGTAAGTTAAACATAATAATTTATCGATATAAAATAGTAGTGTCAAGTCACTGACTTGCGCTCGTCTCCTGCGGCCTTGTCCTTGGAAATTTACGTACGCGACAATATTGTTTTTTGCCCATATTATAAAAATAAATCCATCGCTGCTTCTAGCTCTCGTACTCGTAGACATAAAATAGCTTAAGAATCGGTGGATATTGAAATGTGAAATCAGTTACATTTTCGGAGACAATCATAGTACTGGAGGTGAATAATTTTTTTAAGTATATTTCATTAAAAACAACATTATTTAAAACACTAACTACTTGTTTATGAAATGTTAAACCCTTTATTTTATGTAAAATTTGCAAGTTGTGGAAGAATTTCCGCAGTCAGATACGCTTCAGAACACCATTTTTACGTTGCTGCGTCCGAAACAACACTGTCGACTGAAACAAACGCTCCTCACGCGCTTGTGGCCTACGAGTCACATGTGCGGCGACATGGTCACGCGCTTTTACGACTTCTATTGTCTTATTATTTAGATTTCTGTGGTTAGTAGTATAGTTAAGTAGTAGCACGAACGGGTAGGCTAGACCGGAGAAGGACCACGCTTTCAGAATACCAGCGTAAAGTAGCATCTTAACGGTGCTATTTCGTATGCTCTGTTGTAGTGAACCGGTGACCCTTCTTACTGGAGGCATTCCACCTTAGTCTTAGGTGACAACGATCTGCATTTTGGTTCGTGTTCGAGGATAGATGTAGACTATGTGTATGGGTTAAAACAACACTTACCATCAGGTGGACTGTGTGCTCGTTTGTCACCCTTTGCCTATAAAAAACAGTAAGTAATATCGATATTATTGAGTATATATATTACCTAAGACCATATAGAGTTCGTCTCAATAATTCCAAGTAGGTAGGTATAGAGAACTCTCGGAATCATATAAAGAATTCTCTTGATTAGTACAGCTTAGATATTAAAGGTGTTCGACGCCTTCACTCGCAGTTTTAACCTCGTGACTAACGAGAACATTTGCGTTACGAATGCATTTTCCGTCACTACGACAATATATGTAAATATCCATGTATGCCATTGCTCTTACCAGCTCAAAAGATACAAGTTGAACACCTATACAAATAAATAAAATTGAATTGTTTGTTTGTGATGTCAAAATAACAGCCTTTTAGTAAGTACAAGAGAAAGTATATACGGCCGTCACCTTTAACGCAAAAAAAAACGAGAAAAAAAAACAATTTTAAAAAATTTGTGTCCGTTTGTTCCGGCTAATCTGTGAAATGATTGGACAAATTTTGACGGGGCTTTGGCAGATAGCTGATGTTATAAGAAGTGACTTAGGCTATTATTGATTTAGAAAAAGAGTTAAGGTTCCGCGCAAATAGTTTATAACCCATTAAGTTTAATCGAATAGATTGCAAGTGCACGCGGACGAAGTCGCGGAGAACTAACAGCTTTTGTTATAGGATAAAGGTGACAAATAAGCACACACTCCACCTGATGGTAAGTGGATGCTGTGGCTCATAGACATCTACGTTTAACCTTGCTTAAGAATCAAAATGCAGATGCGTTGTCACCCTTGAGGACTAAGATGTAATACCTCGATTCCGGTAAAACGGGTCTCCGGTTCTCTACACTTCGTATGGTAAGTAAACACAGCAGCATTAAGCTGCTATTTTAAGCTGGTATTTTGTAAATATAAACTTGTTTGTTTATCTCATTAAAATATTCCATTTAAAATTACTACTTATCAGGTGTTTGGTGTTCATTATTTATAATCAATACCGAGGGACGCGACAGTGTCGAAGATAACAATGTCAAAGTCAAATACTGAATAAATAAGCCTCTCAAGAGAGCAGGACCTCGTCTAAACGTTATCTTGGTATTCACATTGTTGTTTTAGTGATAGTAATTATCTTTATATTGGTGCTCCTGTTTGTGGTCGTTTATTTTCTGTACGACTTGGCCGATCGAGGTCAGATTAACGCCATAGATCTGTTTTGTCGAGACGATGGTGTTTCACCCCCGTGCATCGGAAATCATGTAAAGCCGTTGGCCATGATCTCTCTTTTTTTTATAGGATAGGGTGACAAACGAGCACACAGTCCACCTGATGGTAAGTGGTTGCTGTGGCCCATAGTCATC
>DWHP01001691.1:0-15599 GCA_018247895.1 Parnassius honrathi | reverse complement strand
CTATACACCTTCTTTCACAAACACACTCACACTACCCTTACACCACGCTGACTAAGCCTTGTAGTAAACCCTACTCCAGAACTGTGTAAGTTGTTTTGGTTATTAGCCTTATAATAAATTTCCATAGACCATTCGGGTTCTCCCTTTAGTTGCTCGTCGAGCTGGTTTGCTATGGGCCCCAATCCAGTGGACCCAAGTCTGGGCAACTCTGGACCGTAACGATAAAAAAGTACCAAATTGGCATAATTATAAACATAGTAAAAAAATAAGTCATTTGGCAAGTAGTTCACAAGTTATCTTGGAAAAATATTATTTTTTACCACAAACTAACGGACGGTGATAGTAAAAATTTTCATTGGACATTTTTATAATTATACGTAATGCAAAACTTAATAATCATCAGTACTTTCCACCACGTATTAGAGGTATAAAAATAATGAACGGAATTTAGTGAGAGGTGGTAGCGAGATCTTGATAAATCGACAATAAAGCCCTGCCTTTCCGCTTTGTACTTGTAGTACAATATAACTTTTACAAAGTTACAGGCAAAGCTTTTCTTCATTTCTCAGGGGGCTACATAGTCCATAGTCCGCCACGCTGCTCACTGAAGCAGTGGAGCAATACTCCAGCTACATTATGAGTGTAGCAAGAGTGGGTCGGTTCGACCAGGGAAGGATCACACTCTCACAGAATATCAGTGTAAATAACGGCTTAATGCTGCTGAGAGAACCGGAGACCTTTTCCACTCGAAACGAGGCATTCCTTCCTATTCCACTAGGGATAGATGTAGATACAATATCTGCCAGGCCACAATATCTGCTCGCCATCAGGTGGACTGTGTTTGTTTGTTATACTCATTCTGTAAAAGAAATGCATGTAGGCGAACTTCATGTGTATGTATTTTTAAAACTTACCGAAATTTGTGGCTTAATAAGTTAGTTGGGATTAGAGTTTTCGTCTGAACTGATACATCTGTTGTTGAACGGATTTTATTAGAGCCAAGACCGGTGTTAATACATATTCAATACAGACTAGATTTTCTTCACGCCAGAAGGTCAATATCAGTACAAGTGAATGCTACATCAAACACATTACTTGTAAAACAGTTTAGAGCAATTTTTTTGACATACCTACTTTTCGAAAGCTGTAGTTCTTAGTAGCTTAAAAATAATTAGATACTTTGGTATACTCCCATCACATGGGTACTTCATTTAGAGCCGCAGCGGTAGAAGAAGTAGCTGAACTAAGTAAGTGGCGGAAATACGACCAATTAAGAGACGACTATATATTTGTGTCGTTAGCCGTAGAGACCATCATTCATTGTGGTCCACATGTGGTGTATTTCTTAAAGGAATTGTTAAACCAACTGGATGTCTATGCTGGTGATAAGAAAACTGGTATTTTCTCGTTCAAATGCTAAGTGTAGCCATTCAGCGAGGAAACGCAGTCAACGTTTTTGGCACTATTCTAATATATACTAGAAAGAAGGACTTCATGATAATTTAAGTTTTTAATTTGTGTTTATTTTTTGTTATCGCTTTTTAATATTGTTTAAGTATAAAAGTCAAAATAAATGTATGTTCTATGTGGAAATAAAGCGTAATTACAACATATTGAGCCTTACTGCCAATATGCCAACTGAAAAACGAACTTATTTTTTCCAAAAACCAGATATTTTACCCACCTGTAACCGGATCTTCCACTCCAGTCCCTAGTAACGATAATAGACATGTAGTATTTATACGGCACATTCTTATATTTATTAGAAAGCAATTAGTAGAAAATACTAGTAACATCGCAATTAATTTAGAAGCCTGTCACGACGAAGATATAGGTCGCAGCTTGATGTAGAGAGAACCGCTGTTATAAATTTTGTTTAATAAAGGTAACAATGTCAAATCACGGTTGGTATGAAATATTACGGAAATTTCATAGAATTAATTTAGCAGCAGCCGCGTCTTTGAAGTGTTGTCATTCGAGTAAATGTGTAGAAATTGTAACTTATTTTGAACGGAAATTTCCTTCTGATTACGAACTTGCTAATTAGTTAAAGCGTTTAAATAATATTTCATAATCATGGCGTTGCGTGACGGCTACGTGTGAGAATCCATTACCCCATATCATCCCGCGGGTGTCTTAAGAAACGTCAGTTGGAAATAAAACAGAAGATTTTTTACGTGGCAGAACCATATTGCAAATATATCATGGATGTAGAATGAGTGAGTCGGTTCGACCAGGGAAGGACTACAGTCTCACGGAATACCAGCGTATAATACCTAAAATAGTAGCTCAATGCTACTGGGTATGGAGTGTAGAAGTAAGGAGAACAATCTTTCATAAGAGAATAGTTGAAAAAGTGTCCATCTGTAAGCAATAAATACCAGTTCAAAAACTCTCCACAACAGCGCTGGAGTAGCTACAGGGATGAAATGAATTTAGCAGTTTTCGACAGTTTCAAGTGTGCTGCTAAACTGCTCAGTAACTCTAACATCTAAAATAATTTTATTTAGTAAATATAACCTCGAAAAAGTCGTCTATTCAACTAATATTTTTCGCCATATTCTTTAAAATTTAACCCGTAGCTATAGTGGCGCCACCCTTATTTAATGGTTTTCTACGGACACTTTTTAATACACAGTCTGTACTCGTTACCTCTACACTCCATACTGCTGGGTTTCATATGGTCAGTGTAGAGAAATGGAGAAGCTTTTTCAATGGAAACGAAGCATTCAATCCTAGTACTTAGGTGTGAGAACTTATCTGCATCTTGGTTTTTAATTGGGGATAAACGTAGATGTATATGTGCCACAAAGTCCACTTGCTATCAGGTGAACTCTGTGCTCTTTTGTCACCCTTATTATACAAAAATAACAAGTGTTCAACATGTAAAATTTTATATTTTTTTAATAGATCATCAGAGGATATAATAATTCTTGTTCGACGTACATGTTAGATGTCGGGGCAACTGAAGGCCGTAACATTCTGTGGTAGCAGAGCGTGGTTAATTGTTTCTCCAATTTCGCCCGGCCGTAATACAATTTTTTGTTTTGTTTTGTTAGCGTATCGGTAGGTAGAACCATGCCCGTTAGGCTGCGCAAGCAGGAGTGTAGTTTAGGGTTAGGTACCTACGCGTCAGGTATTTCGTGTAAGTAGATTAAATTGCCGAAGGGTCGGTCTACCAAGCGAGGCATCTTTGCTGACCAACAGTAGTGTAAAATTGCTGAAGGGTCGGTCTCTTTGTTGACCGACTGTAGTGTATGCTTGCCGTGCTCTGCCTTTCTGTGGAAAAAAGTTTGATTCTACCTTTTTCTGAAATACCAAATGCAATAAAAAAATCAACTGTTCACAGATAAAAACCATTTAAATTAAATGATGGCTTATCTCAAAAGCTTTTTACTCTACAATTCAATTTTATTAAGTGAAACCTCACAAAGGCTACTATGTAGGATGCTCTTAATGCTTTTAAATTGAATTCTTAGAAATAAAGTTAGAAATATATAAGTATACTTTACAAAAGGACACAACCTACGAAATTGCCATTCTGCAATATTGGCTATTTCAAATCAAAATAATTTTTGTTTGGCTAAGAATTCCAATTTTAAATTAAAAACATGAAATACTTTTTTCAAAATTATACATTTGTTTATTGATAAGCGTTATATTTTCATCGCATTTGAATCTTTTTTGTCAATATGGATACGTTAAAAAAACGAGTGATTATGGAACATGGCGTTGTCCTATTTGGCTATCGATAGTATGATTAAACGATGCGACTTCATGCCACGATGAAAAAGATCGTGCAAAGGTTCAACAGGTGTCCTAACAGCGCGCGCGATGCTTTCGTGCCGTCACCACATTGGCTACGTTTCAACAATGGCTGTTTACTGAGATACACAGTTTTTTTACTCTCTTACGTATCCTAGGTCTCTAACTCGACTCACCGGTGCCCTTGCGTTGCCTCGCTCGCACGATTACGCGCGACCAATTAGGACACTCAAAAGAGATTTGTAGCTTTGATTGCACGATCGTACGGACAAACCCATCCTACAATCGTTATTAAGCATTTCTTATGCTCGCACGATCACTTGCAGGCTTCAGTTAGGATACTCTAAGGAAATGTTTGTGTTTAATCACGTCGTGCGACGAATTCGCATCGTTTGCTCATATGATCGTCGCCAATTAGGATGACGCCGATGAGTACCGTCGTGGCAGCATCGCGGCACAAGCGGCCCGCAACATCAACGACGTTTACGGAGCGAATACTACAAACGAAAACACCATCTGTTTCGGTTTGCCTGCTTGGTTCTGTAAATTTCGACTTGAAAAATAAACCTTGTGGTCGTCCGAAAATGACAAATTTAAGGTGATTGTGGAAGCTGATGATACTCAATCTACGGCTGAATTAACAGCAGTTTTCAACGTTAGCATCAAAATAATATTGGTCCATTAGCATGCAAAGAGAAAAAGGCACACAAACGAAAGAATTTTGAACTGCATTGTTACCTGAAATTAGTTGGCTTAAATTGGCTGGATCCTGTTTGAGCACCTAAACAATGCCCTAAACCAAAACTTACCCCTAGAAAAGAGATGGTCACTGTTTGGTGATCTAGCGCCGGTATGATTCATCACAGGATTTTACCAAACGGGACGAGTATTATGAAGAACTGAACACAATGATGGGGAAGCTCGCACGTCTCCAACCAGCTTTGGTCAATCGCTCGTCTCCGCTGTTCCTGCACGAAAACGCGCGACCTTATACTGCGTAACAGACAGTCTTATGTTACAAGAGCTCGGGTTGGAAGCTTTCCGTCATCTGCCGTACTCACAAAACTTTGCCTACAAAAAAAATCAATTCAAAAAGATTAATAGAAATAAAGAAATACGTAAACTTATTTCATCCAAAACGGTTATTTCATAGGAAACTTAATATTTTAGTATATATATGTGAATTTTTTTATATAACTTGTTTTTATTTTTTTATTGCTGATAGTTTATTTCGAATTAGTAGTAGTTTTTGATAGTTCAATTTCATAATATATTAATGTAAAAGCAACTAAAGTTTAAAGTATTTTAGCCATAGGCTTCTATTCCGGTTACCTGTTACACACAATTTTATTCCTGTGGGTAAAAAATTATCTACTGTATAAGTGGTCCTTACAGAAAATGATATGAATCAGTGTCATCTTCCTAAGAACAACTAGAAAATTATTAACTGCGGTTGCCAATCCGTCTGCCAAGTGCATCTATGGCAAATATATCTCTTATGAGGCAATCCATGGTAAGGCCTATGTTCAGTAGTTGCTTTTGATGTGATGTAATGTTGATGAAAACATTTTTTTATCAAAGAATAACAAAAGACGATATTTGTTATACATTTCGTCTGGTGGGGGAGGCGTTATAGAGTCCATCGCCTAGTGGGTGTCGTAAGCAGCCACTATAGAAAATACCAGAATGGCGTCCAATAGACGACATTATCACTACTCTTTAAATGCCAGACAACCTATACTACTCTGTTTTAGTTAATAGAACTAAAATATAATGATCGTCAAAGATGCGAGACGTCTGGTACCATGACACTGAGTAGCTGACCAATCAAAAACTTTGCAACACCTGGAGAATTATGCGTCCGTTGCCGGTCTTTTATTATCGCTTTAACTATCGCTTACTTAAATTAAGTGTTAATTAGCTCTACACATGTCTCTTTCTTTAATCATTTAGTGTAAAGAGAGAGAGAAAGAGAGAGAGAGAGAGAGAGAGAGAGTTTATTCTAAGCCAATGAAATCGACCAGTAATACAAGAAGCAAAATTAAAAATTTTGTACAACCGACTTCAATACGACCGAATCAATGTGTTCGAAGTCAAATACGCATTATTAACAGTAACTAAAAACTGGAACAACACGAGAAGCACCGGCTTTCAGATAAAAAAGAATCATGAAAATCGGTTCACCCAGAGAAAATTATGAATTACCGTACATAAAAAAACGTACCAACTGAACGTTTTTTAACACCTCCTCCTCTTTGAATTCTATAAACAAAGGAAACATAATTTTAATAAATCATTTTAAAAATCGCAAAAATTGCAATAATGATTTAAATGGTTTTTCATTTACGGTAACAAGCTAAGATATTATTATAATTACATATAACAACAATAATAATGATAATGATGGTGATGAATATATAACTTTAACGAGTGTAAATGTCGGAACTATTATCTTTACAGCGGTGCATTTAAATTTACGGGAGATATCACTTTACAAGTATTTAGCAACTCTTATGTAACATGATACTGCTTATTATTAGCATCACCGTGACTAAACAGTATTTAAATGAAGTGTTTCGAAACTCTGCATCTCTCTTCTATTCAGCGGTAGGATCCTTCCTTTCCGCACTAAGATCCACCTGAGTAAGTTGGTACTTACCAAAAATAAGTAAGGGGATGGTCTCTCTTACCTATTTTTGCCGCTAAATAGCATTGCGTGCTCTGCCACGGAATAAGGAGTTAGTACGCTCTGCTGTGTTTCTGTCTGAAGGGTATAAAGGGACATTATAACTACATACTGTTTGACATTCCTTCCGAAAACATGTTTTTATCATGATATTTTCCTACGCAAGCAGGGCTTAATCAGAACTATAAACTACAGTTAACAATTATTCGGTGCCTGTGAGTATCGACACGGCCCTTTCTTAATTATTGTATCCCAGTTTGGGAAGCTGCTAATAAACGGTATCTAATAACTTTGAGAAGAGCTCAGCAGCATTTTTTGTAATTTTACACCGATTACATAGCACCCATAGAAGTTATACGCCAATTCTAAAATATTATCCAGCACCCTGCAATACGATGCCCCAACTTGGGACGAGCCGTGAAGTGTAGGGCACGTCTGCCGCCGAACCGCAATCGGAAATGAACCAAGGAGGAGACAAGAAAACGTTCGCTAGGCTTAGTGGGGCAGCACGGAAGAGGTACAGGAGGCTAATAGCAGATGAGATAGAGCCAAAAGGTCCTCTCTCTCTCTCTCTGCCAGAAGCCCTGGGACGAGAATTCTTTGCCCAACTCTCTCCCAGTTCCAAAGGCAAAAAAGCGCAGTTAGTTTGAGGAAGTCTAAAGACCAGCCCAAGAAATCTGTGAAGGTGAAGAAATGTGTGAAGGGTAACGGGGGAAAAGAAGTACAGCTTTAGTGCTGTAGCTAGCTCTGCACGTGTGGAATTCACAATTTGAATCCTATGAGCGTGGAGCAGATACCACAGACACACACAGACACAGCAGAGCGTGGAGTAGAGCTGGTCAACCAGGCACTAACACAGGCTATTGCTCAGACAGCTTGTCAGGCGTAGCCAGGAGAGGGACCGAAATTTCTAGGTTTCACCCACAAGCCAGGTTGGATCCTTGTAATGTACCTGAATAAAGCAAGCTAGGACTTGATTGTGGTTGAAGTCGGAAAAATGAAACACAGGCCGGAGGCAGAGCTCTCAATAATGCCCGTAGGCGAACTGCCTAGGCCTCAACTGGGTATCACATATTTGCCCCGCAGCGAAGTTGACTCTCCAGAAGAGGCGGTCGTGCTGTTTTGAGCACAAAATGCAGGCTCCATGCCGAGCTTTTTAATGTTCTCTACCGTAGGGACGAGGAGAATTAGTTTCTAGTAATCTTTTCTCTGGACGACCCATAGCTGGATGATCTCCGTGCGGCAGGCGGGGGAGTTGTCTTTGGTATAAAGATGATATCTTTTGAGATCAGGAGCGGCTCTAATGGAACCTGACCTGCTCCAACTCCAATCCACCTAGCTCTCCACTTCGGCGGGTGAGACATCATCAGTGAGAGTGACTGAGAACTGAGGTGAAATCAACGCCTCGTGAAAGAAAGCAAGAAAGCATCGTGTAGAAAGCTATGCGAAGAACTTAGGTCTTTGCCTTGCAGTGCAAGACTATACAAAATGCTATCGAAAGCTAAACCTAATAAGATCGGGCTTCTTAAAAATCCTGATGGCAACTTCACTTCTAGTGAAAAAGAAACATTGAAGTTACTGGCGTCAACACATTTCCCAAGGTCACATAAGACTCTTGCCTTGAACTCAGTTAAGATACTAACATCCCAGGGTACTTTTGTTCTTACTATTCATGAAAGAAACTCAGAAAAATTGTGCGAGATGGTCATGATGTCTTAACTTTTAACTTTAAGTGAAGTTTTAGGGTTTGGATCCAAATGGAAGCAGTCCTCAACATCGCAAAGAGCAGATTCGGAAACCGAATAGGAGTGCAAATCATATACTATATTGTTTAATTTATTTATCACTTAAATGTATAAAAACATTTGTCTATATTGATAACACACCAAAAAAAGGAAAAAAACCGAAAACTATCGATATTTATCTTATCACATAATGAACTATGGAAAATATTAGTAATCTCCTCCTACTAACAACCTCATTTGTAATTGTGAACAATTATAAATACAAAAAATATTTAATACAATGATGGAATTATATGTAACACATTTGATAAATGTAAGGGCGTAAAACATTGAGTGGCTTATCACCTCACCAGGTCCATTTAGCAGTAGATTAAATGCCGGCTTATGTTTATGTTTAGCACTGTAGTTATTATAATATAGATGGCGTTTAAAATGATAGTGTGTGAAACGTTAAAAGATGTCATGAAGTAAATAATAACCACATTTACGTTTATTCTTACTGGTCCTAACTATTATTACTATACTCAAATAATAGAGGCATTTTTATAAGTCACGTTGATAAGCAGATATTTCTATGTGTTACCTCTCTAGCGAAGAAATAAAAATGGAGGCTAAAGTATTTTTAGAGTAGTGCTTATATTCGAATATTACGATGCGCCGGAATATTTTAATGTATGTAAATAGAGCAGAATTTAAAAAATTATTCGAAAAATTTATTCGAGATGGGATATCTAAGTAATTTATGAAAATTATCCATTGGATAAATAAATATTACGTATGCATATGAAAAGATACCCAAAAAATGTTCAGGAAAATAAATATGCCTAATCACAGTTTTGTAGGTCCTCAGTTGCCCCGACAAAGGTCGACTAGGTTAGGGCCCATGAGTAACCAGCTCGACGAGTAACAGAAGGGAGGGCCCAATGGCCTATGGAGAATTATTATACTTATGGCTAGCAAGCAAACAAAACTTACCTAGTTCCGGAGTAGGTTTGACCACAAGGCGACGTCAGAGTTAAGTAAAGGTGGTGTGTGTGTAGTGTAGGAGGGTGTGTAATATGTGAACTGACGTCACCGATGGCAGCGCCCACACCCACTGTCGTTGCCCTGCTTCAAAGGATGTACTCACTCCCGAGCGACGTTATCTAAAATCAACAGTTACGTCACTTTGCACAAAACTATAATCTAAGAATAACGCGATCTCCTTTCCGGGTCACAAAGTTTAGCGTTCCACCGACAAAGCAAAATCACTTTGTACTATATCAAAAAAATTAATGGCAATCGAAGTTACAGTAATCACTCAAATTCAAGAAAGCCTCGTTATCACCGATACGAACAAATGCAATAACGCCAGGAGGCTGTAGTAATCCGACGCAACTATTATTAAGTAACACGCGACCTCCAATTGACCGACAGAGCTGTCGCGCACTAAAGTCGTTATAGACTCTCAAATTTAATAGCAATTGCAGTTCAATTAATCTCTCAAACTCAAAGAAAACCTCGTTGTCACGTATACTAACAAATCAGATAACACAAAGGGAGGCAGTCGAGCGCGGTCCAACGATTTCAATTTAACTTCTCGGCGTCTAACCGACCGGCCGGCGCTTACAAGAAATTATTCCAGACAGACTGAGCGGCACGTCCGCCGCTCGCCAAACTAATACCACACCCTGCTCCGTCAAACCGGTTCCCCGCTCGAGACTGGCGTGGATCGAGCGTAAACAACTGTCTTCCTGTATTTGAGTGTTCTCTAATCATTTAATTAGTATATTAACATCCCAAATTTGTTTGTTAAGTGTGAATGACTCTAGTAATTCAATGGATTTGATAATTTGTTTAACTACCCAAATCCCTATTGTATGGGTTAGCAAAAGTAGCAATGAAAGATTAATGTAATTTAATAGTGCTAGATGATAAATTATTTTCTCTGTATAGAAAGGTTAAGCGTTGTGCTACTGAGGCTGCATCCGGTTTGTTGGGGTTAAGTCCACGAAGTTGACATCTTTCTACCCATGTTTTATATGGTGCTCAATATGTTTTAAGCGATGAATCACGCCATGCTTTTTGTATTAGGTGACAGTCTTCATCTGACCTGTTTTTTGTTAAAATTGACCACCCCGTACCTTTCAAGCCTCCATATACAGGTTTCGGGCTTTGGTAGAATTCTTTTTAGGTGTTAGATCTTTCAGTTTATGGTGGAGGTTTTGAATTTAAAATGGGTGGTCTATCGCACGTGATCGTAGCTCCGACTTCCAAAATACTCTTTCCCAGCGTGGAACAATCAGTATATTTGTACCTTTGGCTTGGTTCAGATGGGCTAGTACTCGAGGAATTAGGGGCAGTGGTGAAAAAATCTATGCTAACTTGAACACCCACCTCTTGCTGAAAGCATCTATGAATAAATCTTCTTTGTCCTTTGCATCCCAAGATACGTAAACTGGGACAACCTCTGAATTGCTCGATGCAAACTGGTTCACATTGGGAATGCCCCATTTCTGAAAAATGTGACTACAAACTTTCGTTGATAGGTGCCAGTCTTGTAGATGCATCTGCGGAGACAGGCTGCCGGCCATGTCGTTGTATATCCCCGGTATATATTGAGGACAGATTTCCGCATCCTCATCCTCGACCTCTTATCCGTTATCAGTAACTGAAAGACCAGCTCTGTCAGTTGTGGCGATCTCATTCCACCATAATTATTTATGTATGCTATTACGGTTCGATTGTCTGACTGTGTGACAACTCTTTTGTTTTTAATTGAATTTTTGTGGGAACGAGTTGCTGCAAATAATTCTTTCTTGTTAATATGCCAGCGAGAAAGGCAATTATTAGAAATACCGCTGACTTGCTTCTCGTTTATCTGCGCTCCCCATCCTTTGTCTAAGGTATCTGATTCAATGAAAATGGTTTCGGAGGATCTCAAATGAGTGTCTTTCTCTTTTACAATTTAAATCCACTCCTGACATTTTGGAATGCTTTTCTTGGAATGAGAAACTTCGTCCGGGCTAATTATTTTGGCAAAATATTGGCTGCTCTTTGTGTTTCCCTGGAGTGAAGTCTTCCCAAGGGTATCACAAAGGAGACAAGGTATAGCTTTCCTAGCAGGCTTTTTGCGGACTGCCAACTTCATCTTTGACTTGTTAGAATCTTTTGGAGATCTTATCTTAGGGAAGATATTTTCTTTTTTGGGGGTGCTTTTTATTACGGATTGTGTCCCATTCTATTCCTAGGTACTCGATTCGCTGGAATTGGCTCTGTAGAGATTTGTCCATATTTATTATCCAACCTAGTTTGACAAGAAACTGTACCGTAATGTTGGCGTCATTTTGCAGTTTCACTGGACCTTGGTTGGCAAGCAAGTAGTCGTCGAGGTACACAATAACTCTTATATTCCTCTGTCGTGATGCTCTCCAATTTGACAGTCTTGCGAAGGTTAGAGGTGCCATTGATAGACCGAACGGGAGACTTGTAAACTGTAGAACCTTGTTTTGGTGAACTATTGATAGGAATCTTCGGTAAAGAATGGTTATTGGGATATGAAATTATGCCTGAGAAATGTCGATTTTCATGAGAAAATCACTTTTTTGTAAGAAGTGAGGTATTTTGAACTGGTTTAACACCCGGAACTTTTTCGGGGTAAGGCCTGTTTAGGCCTTTCAGATTAATTATTGGTCCTACTTTGTCGTTGAGTTTTGGAACGGGAAACATAGTTGACAAAAACCTGTTTGAGACGAGGAATTTCTTATAACCTTTCGCTGTATGAGGGTCCGAATCTCCGAATACACATTTTTTGTTTTGAATTTTGTAAGTATTTCCGGGTGAAAAGACATTAGCCGGGGCTTTTTGACGAAGGGGATAGCCCTATTATTTGTAAGATGCTTAAAGGCTTAGATATCTTTTACTATTTGTAAGATGCATAATGGCGCGCCCTCTCTATTCCAGAACTCTGCAAATTCCAAGAGTCATCCCCCGCTGAAAACATCATTCGTTTATATGTATTTTTAAGGTGTTTTCTACAGGGAGAGCATTGGCGTTGATCTTTATCTGGTGCCGAGCTGACGCTTGAAGATTTTGTAAGTTTCACCTGTATTAGATTTTCGTGGTCGGTTGAATGATTTCGACGTTTTTGAGACTTTATAATTTGGTCAAATTTGGCGGCAGGTGGTGTTGTATTGTCGTTTTTAGGTTGAAAGGGATTTTTGTAGGGAATGCAAAAAAGGGTTTGGTGAGGTGGCTGTTACAGGAGCTCTGCTAGCCGTGTTTTGCAGAATAAATGGGTGGTTTCAGAGCGAATAGCACCAAGAAAACTTGCTTGGTATTCTTCCTTTAGAAGGAGTCCATTCCTTCTTTATTCGATAACCCCCGTTCTTTTCCCACACACGTACTGAAGCAGATCATCCGAAATAGATTTGAAAGATGTATCCGTCAGTAAGATATTTTTCAAGTCTTGTTTCATAACTGGGTGTTCGTTGGCTTCGTTAGATTTTTCAGCGGGTTAGTTAGCGCCTCCCATTGAAGCAGAAGACCATGGGAAATTGTGTACAGAGTATAGTCCAATCGAATCAAGTGATCTTAATAGGAAGTGGGTCCACGGGTCATGAGGATAGGGTTGACCTTTAAAGGACCGAAGACCGGGCTAGCATTCAATTTCTTCTGAAGCACATCGAAGCTGATCAATATTATATCGCCTAAATGTTGACACTCAGTACCCTGTGTGGCAATGTGCTGGCTCGGGATTGATATCAGAGGTTTTTGTTGTTTTGTAGTAGGACTCCAGTTGAAGTCGAAGTCGAATCGAAGTCGAAATCTTCATTTACTAAAGATGTTGGAGGTTCTCAACGCTTTGGTGATATCGCTGAAACCTGAGGGGCATTTTCTTCATCTTTTGACAGCTCTGGGGAAGTTGAGACCTTCACCGGGCACGAATGCGAGTGATCTTCTTGTTGAAAGCTCTTGATAAATTGTTTCTGTATATTTTTCATATTTACGCTGTCTTTTCTCCAATTAATCCAGCCGAATTGGCTTTATTGGACCCTACTAGATGAAGTTTTTGAAGGAGTAACTTATATTTCATCATCAGAATATTCAGAATGCGCTGCCAGTTCCCTACTTGCATCCTGTCCGCTTTTGAGGAGTGGCCTCATGTCACAGATGGAGTCTATTATCAGTTCATTTTGGACCGCTGACCCCCGTACTCTTACAAGAAGAGACATTGGATATATGATAAGGCCCACACAGTAGCTATTAAAAAAGTTGTAATTTTATATCTCTATAAGTTTTCTTCTTTAGCGATGTGCATTTAGGAGAAAAAACTTTAGCATGTCCGACAGCAAATCTAATTTTGTTAAGAATTTGAGGATCAAATTCGTTTCCCAATAAGTCTTCCTTAGGACTCCAACTCCAAGGACTCTAATTTTCCATTCTTTCCAACCTAATGGTAAATGACCATTGACTAGTTTTATTATTCTCTTTAAGATAATATTGTCCTTGGGGTCATTTGCTACCCAACTGAGTTGAGACCCGAGCGTGTGCATGTCCTCAGAGGATGCCGCCTAAAACACGTAAACTATGATACTTCAGAGTACTGTTCCGTTAACTTGAGCCATGTGATAAAAATAAAAATTGGCCATATAATTCATCAATTATTGATAGGTATAGTTTTTTTATAGTATTAACTTGTAGAGCTTAAAGTAAAGGTCAAACCTTAAAGCTATACGAGTCAATTTCGGCCCACAAGGCTCATATAATTACTCCGTGCGGCCTGTGATTTTGACCCGTACGGATGCGAATAACGTACTTACTAGGTCTGGATGGGGTGACAACCTGGTAAGACATGCAGGAATTCAATATATTCAGGTAAATCAGGGCCGTGCCTTGTGACATTCCTTGAGGGAAGCCTATGTTCAGCTGTGGACTTGTGAAGGGTATGTAATGATGATGATGATGATGATAAGGAAGCTGTTGTGGAACTTGTGTTTTAGATCTCAATTATTTTAGAAGGTGGGATTAATTTTTGTCTTAGTTTCTGTCTGGGTAGGCAACACTAGGAACGGGAAGTAATAAAATAAAAAATAAACAACTGATTTTATTTTATTTCCCGTTTTAAAAAATTAAAACCTTAGAAAATTTGTGTTCTAAAATAATAATAATACTTATAAAACTTGAATTCCTTATATTCAAAAGAGAAACATTTTGATTTGTTTTCATGACAGGATAGCCGTATCTGACTGCTCCCGTGGTTCGTCTCGCTCCGCAACGCACCGCACGTCCAGCACCGCCTAGACGCTTTCGATGAACGACTGTTAGTAGTGGTTAGACTGTGACAAAATATACGTTTTTACATCACTCTCAAAACACATTCAGTGTTTCACTCTAATAGGATATTAATGCCATTTGAAAATATTGGGGCTATGGGGGGAGGAGTGAATGTATTAAGGTGCACTCTACCCCTGAGCCGACTAGCCTTTGATGCTGAATATGATTATACAATGGTCTTGCCAATATGTAGTGAAGCTAGCATATTACGGAGTTTTAGTCCATACGAGTCCATTCTATCCCCGACCAATCGTGTATACAAATCAATTTCCTTTAGGATCAGAGAGTCCTTTGTAGATGCCGTCATATCTCCTACGATGTTGGCAATTTTGATAGGATTAGTAAGTAGTAATCGCAATATGGTCTTAATTGTAACTCATATTTAATTTTTATAAACAAATTTCTATTTTATAAAAGTACATGAACTCCTTAAAATACAAAATGATACCTATAAAAACAAAATATTATTATGTCAAATGGTTTTATAAAAGAATATAAAAGTCCACATAAAACTTTACATATAATTAAGAAATAACACTTTAAAGCCACCGCATTGGTAAGAGCCAGATGTGAGTAGAATATTGACAAGCGAAAATGATTAAGAATCCAAGTCAAGACCTTATACTAAAACATATTAAATTCCATTTACACTTTAGGAATTTACAACAAAAGGTTATTAAGTCTTCGTTAAAAATTAAATATTTTAATTGTAAATTTAGAATCAAAAAGTGTAGCACAAAGAAATTTTATACCAATATTAATCCATACTAGTCCATACTAATATTATAAATGCGAAAGTGTGTTTTTTTGTTTGTTTGTTTGTCTTCTTTCACCTCGCAACAGAGCGTCAGCATGGCATGAATTTTGGTATGGGGATCCTCCCGCCGCTTTCCTCTCCACAAGAAACGTAAAACGTCTCTATCTTCTTTGCGCACGTTGATCTGCACGAACATTTCTTTTATGTCGGCGCTCACTGCATACGGATACTGTCGGAACCTCATGATTACTCCAGGCAATGATTGTAATAGGTCGGGCCCCGAGTGAAGCATATCGTTGAGACATATTCCGGCTGTCTTTGCTGCGGCGTC
>DWHP01001690.1:0-15601 GCA_018247895.1 Parnassius honrathi | reverse complement strand
TCTCGATCGAAGTTGGACTTACCTAGTCGGACTATTTGTCCCAGGTAGACGTACTCGTCAACAACTTCGAGCTTTGTTCGAATTTTGATTTAAGCTTTATTAAATATTATTGAACCGTATCGTTAGCTATTTCACCCGAAAATAACGTTTACAATAAAAATTCCATAACAAACACGAATAAATCGTATAAAACACCTACTACATCTTTCTTAATACAATATTAAATGCATTAGAATAGACACGGATATAGCGCAAAGAAGTTAATGATAAAGTTATGAAATAAATAGCGATAAACATTACTATAACCTGAACACATGAGACAGCCTCAGGAAAATCCCTGACATTTTTCAAAGATGATTAAACTCACGGTGACACAAGGTCAAAGGTTAAGCTTAACCGTGACCTACAAGTTTCGCCGTAAAACTGCTATATAAAATAACACTTCTACAAATAATTTATTTTAAACATCCGATTGAATTTATAATTTTGAGACTTCTCGACCGTCCTTTTTGATATTAAAACTTATTTTAATTAAAATACCTAAATTTAAATACTAAGTAAAAGCCTACATTTGCTGGGCTGGGCGTAAGCCTCTATCCACTCTTTTCTGATACAGTTTAAGGGCAAGGAACCGCGCCCTGCATCTATGAATGTTGATAGATTTCAGATGTCTCTGAAATGCTTCCTTTTAATTTTTCCAACGCCGACATTTAAGTTTCCTCACGATGTTTTTGTTCACCGCCGTTAGTGGTACCCGCGAGATATAAGCTCGAATTGTTCGCATAATATAAAATTTTCATTAAAGTAACATCGTTAAATTATTTAGTATGAAGTTAACGCACTAACACTGTCCATCATACAAAACGACACGAAAGTGCAGATATTGTTGAGCTTGGTGCTTTCTATTACGTCTGTCTACATTATCAACTTATTTTTATAAAAGTGTAATAACAAACAACAAACTTCCAATCCACCTGATGGTAAGTAGGTAGATACTGCAGTCCACCTGCAGCCAACTTCATACTACTGAGAGTGAACAAAATTGGAAAAAAATAAATGATTTTTATTCAATATAGATTATTGTATAATACTTATGGAAAGTCATTTTTTTTAATTTACCACTTTGCTTTGAATGCCTCATGGCCTGTAATACTGGCTTTCTAAACTTCCTCTTAAGGACATAAAAACGCGAAGATATAAGAATTTGAAATTTTGAAAATCAGAAAAACATAAAAACATTTATAAAACTACGACTCTATACAACAAAAGCCAGTTTCAAGTATGTGACGAGCGAATTCTTGCATATATACACCAACAACAAAAAATAGATCCGGGATCATTCATGAGATGAGCCATGATTATGAGTAGTGTTATCACGAAAAGGAAAATACGTAAGGGCTTTAACAGATGACCGACAATCAATCTAAATGACGTCAACCATAGTATTTTGATTCCGTTACTAGATAAAAAAATACAGAAATTAAAAGATGCATAACATACCTATCGTTTCATAAAAACTTATGTTTTTTTTTCATTATCATTACCTCCCCCTAGGCATGCCACAAATACAGTCTTGAGCCACCTACATCTATCGATGTTTGTTATTAATTAGATTTAAATTTAAAACTGTTTATACACGTAAAATAAAAATTCAAAATATTCTTATCATTAAAAGCAAGTCGGGCGCGTAGCTACTGCATTCTTATATGGTACTTTGGTTTAAACTGCGTTCTATAGAGCTGAAGTATACCGAGCTATTTCTTATACGTGAACTTTACTTTAATATTGTTTGCATTGTTGCCCTTCTGTCACCAGTCACTTCCGCGCGTATCAATGTAAAATAAAGTTTTATTACACTGCGTCCCTACATCTAAGTTTCCGCGAACGCTTATACAATTTAGCAAAATCTGAACTTGAGAGAGTAAATTAAGTACATTTAATTCGCGGTGTGGCCAACGCTTTATGTAAATAAACCGCGCTGAGTTCCCAATCGGGTCTGCCGCGACCTTCCGAGGACGCGTCGGATGTCGATGACACGATGTCTCTCACGCCGCAGAGAATAAATACAGTGAGCGCGCTGAACACTTGCTTTTTTGGAGGTATCACAGAAATAAGTATTTATTTTACGAAAATATAAAGCCGATAGTTAGCAATGAATTAGGCAAGAATTTATTAATTACTTTTAATGACATGTGAAATTAAAATACAATAACTACTTAAAAACACTTAAGTTTTTGGGAAATATCTTTTGTTTGTAGACTATTATTAGTATTTTTGAAGGCTATTAATTTTTATTTCACTTTAATCTCAGCTAAAAGTTCGAAATAAGAAATAATCAGTGATTGAATTAAGAACTATATAAATCAGTTAAAGTAAAAACAAAGATTTACACTAAAATAACAAACATTAATTTATATATAATTTAACAACCGCAGTACTTTATTTATCTAGTTGTTATCAGGAATACGCTGCTGCCTCGTTCTCCTGGTTTGTTTACCCTGTCGCCTCTACGACAACCACGTATTGATATGAGGTAGTAAACACACGCCACTTCATTAAATAAATAAATATTTATGTAATGTTAAAATATTTCGAGTCTATAACTGACAAACTGAAAACAAATTAGTTTTGTAGATGGTTCATTTTCTGACTCAGTTCGACTGGATCGGAACCACCCTTTCAATTCGTTTTATGTTAGTTATGCCTAATTTGAGATGAGTTTGATAATAAATTATCAAACTCATCTCGTAATATATTATATCAAACTCATCTCAAATGAATGAAATACGATATCTGCTCTAAAATCGACAGTTTCATAAATAATCAACGTTGTGTATTAGAAAAATCCGTCAATGTAAGTAGTAATATTTCTATTTACTTGTAATATGCTACATATTTTTAAAGCTTAAATATAAGCATTATAATAACAGAAAGAATTAGATTTTTGATGAATATTGTAAAATCAATTCATCTAATAATATGAGTTAAATATAAAAAAAATTACAACACCAAAATTAAACCTAACGGAAGATAAACAACCAACAAGTTAATTAAGTGAAACCCTTTTTTTACTTAAATATCGATGGTTAAATAACTACCATAATAACACATAAGTAGTTAATTAGTAATTACACAACAAATTTTAGGTTTATTCAATATAAACACTACAATAACCATTAACAACTCAAGTCCTTATATTGCGCACGCAACACTAAATGAAACGATGAGCACAGCGCACTCCAGTAATTAATAACTACAACATCCGTCAGTCGAGGGAACCGTGGCCCTCCCATCGGTTTCGTATCGATGTCATTGCAGGTCTAACGCACGACACGCGTACATTATAACGTTTCTAACGCTGTGTGCGTCGCTTACACCCGCGTCCGTTGTAGTGTGCGTGGGCGCTGCGCACGCGCTAACGACGGAGTATTTACACCGGCGCCCCCTACCACCTCCGGCACTCATGCGCCGCGCAATCTACAGAACACACGTGAACCCCACCACGGCCTGACGCGGCGACCCTACAGGACCAACCGTCAAAGACATTCAGCTACCAAACGACAAGCGCGACAGTAGCCCGATATGTGCCAGTGATCCAAGTGACATTAACAGTGAAGTGACTGACATGTGCAATTAAGAAGAAGTGTACGAGTGTTGTTTATCAGCCGCAGCCTCTACCGTTATCAGTCAATGTAAGATTCTTCTAACATATGAAACCAATTGGCAGTATATAATATTAAATTCTGCATGTCTAGGATATATCCTACATAATATGCAGAATTCGTAGCGTATACGCTAGGCCCCCGACCCAGATCTCACGAGTTAGGCACCACACAATATAGGGACAACAGAAACAATGCGTTTCGCGACACGAATAAAGTCAAAAAATTCACATAGCTCACAGCCTTCAGTGCAATACTCAATGACGCGACGTAGAGAAACACCTGTGAGAAAACACAAACAAGTGTCTGTTAGGCGAATTGTTGACGCATAGATAGTCACACATGCACAGTAATAATGCAAGTGAAGAGTAAACCGCGACCCGACGACATTTATCGCAAGCTAAAGAGTCAGGGATAATGGAACGTTCACGATGGTAATGAGCACTGCAAATATTATTCACGTTATATATACCGGCAAATTGCTAATCCATCCAAACCTACGCGACGCTAAACCGCGAGGCGTACCTATACAATTTCGAAATTTATATTTTGACTTTATTACTCTATTCAAAATTTCGATTCCGTAATAATATTTCAAAAGATTTCTTCGTAATTTTAGCATTATTAGTACTACTAAGATATCCATTAGCAAATGCAAATTTTTCGAGCTTAAGTGCCTTAGAAAACGTTATTCTTTAAAACATTACGAATACCTAACTCGGGATATTACTCACTGTTACTTCTGCGAATACCTGCTGATTTAGTCGAACAGCGGCATTTAATATTGACCTTTAACGACGAATGCCGCAGGATGTTCTCATAACGGGAGACCGGTGTCTTACGTGTAGACAATGCTAATTAACCAGGACCGGTACTTGTAGTTACGCATCCGTGAGGCTTCATTGACTAAATGGTAAATTCTATTTTTTTTTTACACGACTCGACCGCCTAATCGAATTTCGAAAACTACGTAATTCGTGAAAAACATGCATTGTAAACAGAGATCGACGACCATTGGCAATAACATGTGGTATAGGCAAATGAACATTCTCGCGAATCCAGTTGACCAATTTATCAGTCAGTAACGGAAGTCGAACACGGTCTTAACATAGATGGCATAATGCTAGCAAACGACTCATATTACACTCTACTAATACAAAAACGATCGTGAGCATCTAATACAAAAACATATCAAGGAAGTAAGCGTTCAATAAACGAATAATTGTTACGCAAGGAATCTGACATCGTGTGAAAATAAACATTTCAAACAAGGACGCCGTGAGCGCGCGAGATAATAAAGCAGAAAACAGGAAATCTACGTGAACGTTAGACAGAAATCTTGTTCGACCGGGAAACGCTGGCAAACCATGAAATATTTGTCGAATAATAAGAAAAATCATATCTTAGGGTTTATATATGCATTTCTTATCCGAAACAATTTTTTAGAATTCTTGCGTTGCAAAGGTAAAAATTATTTCGCACAAAGCATTAAAATTAAAGATTGCGCAAACTATATTAACATTAGCATCTTAGTGGTATCCAAATTTGTAGTCTCTTCTTCGATCATATCTAAAGTGATATTTAAAATAAAAAAATTAATTAAACAGATTTTGTCTTTTAAAGCCCCGTATGATGATACAAGTTTGTTTGTGAACCTCACTGACACAAAATAAAGTCTTTATTTTGAGGTTCACAAACCACGGCCTCGCTCCATTTTAAACGCGTTTCCGAAAAACTTGCGCTTTTAACTGTTGCTTAACTAGACGTGAGCGTTAAACTGTTTGTACACCTTTATGGTACTTAGTGGCAAATACGTAATTAAATTAATACGAATTGTTGCTTCTAATCCAATAGTGACACATATGCCCTATTTTTTTGTGTTTTATTCGTTTTTGATATGGTTTACACTTATACGTACACATTTCTACAATATAAAAAACATAGCCTTAATCGAAAACGTCATTGTCATTTCTTATTCATACGTGACTGCGCATGACAGCAACACGTATAATATTATCACAAGGATCGTATAAAGAATTTGCTGGTTTTTACGTGAGAACAAATCGATAAAATAATATCTCTGCTATTACGTCACCTGGCCGCATGTCCGTAAATAAAAAAACGCATCCGGCAAGAAGCAGCGAGGCGTCATTATCAAACATGTAAAAAAGAAGTACCACACGAAACCTGTTAGACTCGTCCAATTTCGAAGAGAGCAAGGTCCAAGAAAAAGATTAGTTTATGACAACAATGTAGTGTACGCATAATAATGGTATTAAGCAACAGCAATTGTCGCGCGCGCGCCAAAATGAACAATGGACTTGCTCGACTCGATTGCGAGGCGAGTCTGCACAGGTAATTTGTCGCGAAAACATATTGCATACGAGGGCTAGAAAGACGCCCTGGAAAGCGCGATAAGATTATCGCCGATCGCTGTCCGTTATTGCTAAAAAAATTACAAAATTCTGACATTAACATATTCAGTTTTCCTTTAAACCGAGCGAAGGACTCCGGCCGTTAAGGTTGCCTATCCGCCACGCTCCGAAAAACACCAAAAGGTAGCCGGAGTGGCGGAAAACTTTTGAAATGCCTTACACAAGCCACTCATATTAAACAATATGGAAATCATGAATAGCGACGATTATCAGATCGGTTAATTGGCATTTACATCATAGATGCGGTGTGTGCGATCTCCGCCCATACATTCTAAAACGCTAGTTCCTAATGCACGCTCCAAATGCACTTACCGATTTGAATATCACTAAATAAAATTAATTCCTTACCTGTAAACAAAAAAAAACAAATCATTTAATTATATAATACCATTTAACTGTACATACAATAATACAATACATATTACAAAGTGTAATTAAAATTAAAAGCCGGTAAAGTGGAAAGTTCAATAGGGTAACAAACAACGTGCCCACGATTTCTTCTCGCTTTTGTTCAATTCATGTGAAAAGTATGAAACGTTTCGAAACTGCGTAATTGCTATTATGGTTGTACATGAGAACGTATTACCGACCATTATATGGGAGATTACATACAATACGAGATGTGACCGTTTTGCGAATAACGTAACAAACAATCAAGAAAGTAACAACAATGAGAAGAAAGCGCGCGCTTACATAAAAATAACAATATCGCGACAAAGCAGGTCCAATTTGTAATCTCAGTTATCGATATACGAGCAAAAAATCCACCTTCAGTCCTACGTCTGATTAGATTCCTCTTTAACTTTCAACAGAAATGAAATATCACGGAGTTCCTTATTAAAGGTATTCTTTTAGCTTTTGTTCAATTAATGTGAAAAGTATGAAACGTTTCAAAACTACGTAATTGCTATTACGGTTGTACATGAGAACTTATAATTATAACGACCATTATATTGAAGATTACATACAATACGAGATGTGACCGTTTGGCGAATAGCTTAACAAATAATCAAGAAAGTCACAACAATGAGAAGAAAGCGCACGCTTACATAAAAATAACAATATCGCGTTAACTAATACGAAACAAAGCATGTCCAATTTGTAATCTCAATTATTGATATAAGAGCAAAAAATCCACTTTTAGTGCTCTGTCTGATAAGATTCCTCTTTAACTTTCAACAAAAATCAAAAATCACGGAGTTCTTTATTAAAGGTATTATTCCAAAAACTGTAATAAAATACTATAGTAGTCTTACGCAGCGCACACATTATAGAAATGTGATTGATTTTTACTTGTGCAATAAAGAAACCTTGGTTTTAACGAAGGCGGTGGCAATATAAATCACAAACCCGCCAACAATAGATACATAGGACACAGATACTTGGAAATATTTTACGACGAAATGGCCCCGGAGCGGGCGCGTGCTAACGCCGAATCGACGCCAGTCACGATTAGAACCAGATCACTTTTTTATAACTCGACCTTACTTAGCATACCAGTGCAGCCACTTAAACCACAAAATGCCGGGTATAAACTGTAACAGACAATGTGATTGACAATAAAGATCTAATTACGTTGTAAAATGTTATGACCGAAAATCTTTTAACGTAGGTACAATAAAGGTACAAAAGACCGTCATCAACCATCCAATTGAAAAGATTTGATTGGACTCTCTCGAAATTTTGGGACTAATTTTTTTTCCACGCCTGCTTAAAATACATACTGACATCTTGACGTAATAATCTAAACCGATTTTTAACTAATAAGAAGCAGATGTTGAAAAGAACAACATTTTCATGAAAAATGTATATAGAGCTAAATAAACGCAACAAAATACTAATGCTGGATTAAAAATTGCGGATTGGGTGAGGCTGCGATCAGGTTGTATGTGATGGTTTTGCCTTGACACCCAAGCGCCTTCGCGACAATTAATAAGCCCTGACATTATTAGAAGTTATTTCATACCATTCAGTGAATCGAATAGTGATTGACGAATACGATAAATGATTTGACGTATTTACGCAACATCTATATAGATTAATTATCGAGATTAAAAACCAATCAAAAACGCTGCATGAAATATTAAAACAGCAGAGAGATTAAAATGATACACTAAGAAATGAATATTAAGAAGAGCTCATCCCGGTGTTAGAAAATTCACCGTAACATTTTATTGGGCAAAGGTTTAAAATTATACTACACATAAAATACTTCTTTGCACACATTTCTCATACTATACTTACTCAACAAAGTTATTGCCCTATTTAGTCGACTATAAATAATTAATCATGATTAATACAGATTCGTCTCAGGTTTGTTAGGCGATGATATACTTTAGGTATTAACACTCGAGGTCTAAGGACAATCACTAATAATATAACTTGACACAAAGGGTCCAATGCCACAGTTGCGGCGATTCGTTACGATTTCGAAAGTACGTAAGGCAATTGCTACTAATATACTAGCTTAATACAGATATTTATGAAGCGATTAACTCGATAAGTGAACTGAATTGGGAAAAATTTACTTAATAACAGGAATTCAGTAGTTTCTCTTCGCAACATCGTATATTGTAATTGTTTGACTCCTGATAATTCTAACAGATAATTGATTAATGTATACAACCTACAAGGTTTCATAATTAATTGGAAACCTTATATCAAATTAATTTTTCAACAATTCAGTTCACCATTTTCGAAAATGAATTATTTCGTAAATTTCTTTGTCATTGAGAAGGAATGGGGACTTGAGACAAATAAGAAACGGTAGAATGACTACCGTAAAGCTAGAATTGATTAGAAATAGGTCACGATTTTTAACATTGAGCTTCTGCACACTACATAAAAGAACTAAAACGGTGTTTACAATTGCAAATCGTTATAAGCTTTGTGAAATCGGCATGTCCTGTCCGTTCAATCTGTTAGTAAATAAAGGCCATTGGAAAGTTGGCGACTCGTCAACCGCACGTATTGAATACAAAATGACAACAATACATCGAGAAGTTTCCCAACATTATCGCGAACACGACTCCAGAAGAAAGTTAGCATGCATTTGGCATATGTTTAAAATTATCTGTAAAGTTTCGAATGCAACTACTTGTAGCATACGACTGTAATAAACTTACCACGGACTAGTTTTATTCCGATCGTAAAATGTTTGCATTTTGTTCGCAAGACCACCATCTGACAGTTAAGCTAACCAAAGAAAGACGCTTAGTTTTCTATTTATTAATAATATTTCGAAGTAAGATTCTAAGATTATTTACCAGTAAGTATTGTACCTAAATTGTTACATTTCATACGATAATAAATTTACCTCAAGAATTCTAATGACAAAGAGGTTTTTAACTATAGCAAAGATATTTTTGGCAAAAACTTGACTCGTACCCTGGTGGACTACAATCACAGTACTTTTAACGAAAGTGAACAGGTATAGGAAACGAAAGGATTTGCACAGCGATGCCCCGAGCAAATGTCAAATTTAAGTATTATTAAGCACACAAACGTGAAATATACTTAAACTAAAACTAAAACGTTAATATAACTTAACCATACATAAATCATTTTAAGCATACGTAATAATATATAAGTCAATAAACTATTGGAAAGATCTTGACAACTTAATTCGGACAAATTATTACGATCTGTATCGAGGTTAGTCAAAACGACTCAGTAGCAATATTGAGCTCGCATTTTTTTAAACTTACCGTTACCTATGCTACAAATTTGACTTATCCGTTTGTACACTCTTTAAATCTCTACTATTACATCCTTATTCTTAACAACACACTTATCCTACATAAGTCATAATTTCTTGTCAATATGTAGTGTAAATGTGTACTCTGTGCCTCGGAAACGGTTATAAAGATTATAACGTGCGTTGGAACTTGGAAAGTAAGGTATTATATATAACCTTACTTTCCAAGTTCCAACGCACGGCAGACGTTCTTCACTTTCCGGTTTTACTCAGAATTCAGTCCGGTCTTTTTACAATGTAAATACAAAATATATTAAAACTATTTAGTTTTTTACGTGGTAGCGCCATGCTGAAGCTATATTACTGGTACAGTACAACGGAGCACGAATGCGTCGGCTCGACCGGGACAGGACAACGCTTTCACAGAATACCAGTGTAAAATAGCAGCTTAATGCTCCTGTGATTCGTATGGTAAATGTAGAGAGCCGGAAACCCTTTTTACTGGAAACGAGGCATTCCACCTTAGTCCTAACGGGTGATGACGCATCTGCATTTTGATTCGTAATCGAGGATAGATGTAGATGTCTATGGGTCACAGCAACCACTCAACATCACTGTGGACTGTACGCTCGATTCTCACTTTTATCCTATAAAATAAAACTTGACCAGTATACCACCTATCGGAAACCTAGCGTAGATATAAACCTTCGCCTCGACAAAACAAATATACTGTGTGAATATGAACTCGATATATCAAGTCATTCAAAAGTTACACGATCACTAACAGACGCACCATGGATAATATTAGTATATTATTGTATAATCTTAGGTGTCTACTATTTGACGGCTTGATAGTACAGTGGCTAAACATTGCATAGATTTAGCTATAGAGAACATCTATTTGTTCAACCCAAAAATTTCCCATAAAATGGTAATTGAAAAAAAACATGTATAATATTGACCAACCATAATACCCATATGACTTCATGCGCATATTTGAACGGCCGCAAGACTATGTTACGGCTAAGAACATCTGAAGGTACATAGGCGTAGTCGATTAACTTGTTCGTACTTTGTATAGCAATTTTGTTTAATTTTAAAATTAGAACAATTACGATGTGACTCGAATGGATATCGAAGGCGAAATCGAGCAAATAAAATTCCTTTCGCAGAGTCAGACACACCTAACTTTCAATTGCCTTGGGCCAAACAGTTATTCTGACAATTTTTTTACCCGACACAGTTCACTTTAAAATGTTTTTGAACTAGCTTGATCTCATTTCGCAAATTCACGACCAAATTCACAAAAATCATTTAAAGAAGGTGTTACACAATTCATACCCACGTTATCTGCGACACTTAGAATGTTTGTTGTACAGTTATTTCAAGCCGCATGTTTATATCGACTTGATCTCAATCAGCTTGATTACGTGCCCGTGCCGATTAAAATTGCAAAAATTGCCCGAAACGATCATTGTTTCAAAACGATAGCCAATTTCTAATTCGATGGTCTACGCGCCAAACGCAACAGCAAAATAACAATACCCATACGGATAAAGCAAGATGCCGTGATACAAATTAACAAAACGTACGCGAACGTATTTAAAACGATACTTTGTCGCAGGCTTCGCTCGACCTTCCAGTCTCGTGTTCATTACTCGCTAATTTCCAAATTAAACGCTTTATTTTCAATGCCAGCCCGGTCGGAGGTGGTCAGCTACGCGACTTGATAAAAGGCGAGCATTGGAGTACGGCTCGCCAGTTGCTAAATTACTGGCCGACGTTTTTGTCTCAACCGGTCCTTTCACTTTGCTCATGTTAGCGACAGAGTGGGTTCGATTTACAAAAGCGCGCGTACTTAGATAAGTGAATTATTAATTCGCGCTTAATCAGCAGTAGCCTAATTAAAATGTCTTTCATTAGTGAATTTATTTCGTTGCAATTAAAATATGTTTTTTAAACTTTCAGATGGTGAGAGGGGCGGCGATAGTGCTTATGCTAGCGCTGGCATGGGCATGCAACACACAAGCCAGCGTGCTAGTCCCAACCTACGTATTACCGCCCGATTCGTTCGTGCGCGATCAACGCAGCCTGGGAACACCAGTCGACTCAGACCCAGCAGAGTCCCAAAGAACTGTCAAACGACTAGTCGGAGGACATATGAAATTAAAGCACGATAAGATATATAGTGCTTCAAAAAACTACATCGGCTACAATGGGAAAACTGAAACTGGAAAATTTGCTGGCGTATTCGCACCCGATCAGTCGGGCAGTACCGTAGGATGGAACCAAGGTATCTGGGACGATGGCATGCTCATGTCCAGCGCCGGCGAAGGAAAGGAGACTGGGAAAATCAAAGAGAATGATGAAGAAAAGAAGACTTTATCAGACCAAGTAGCCGAGGGAAAATACGGCTTGATACAAAACGAGATATTCGCTAAAGCGCCAAAACGGCTAGGAATCGTTAGCTATGAGCCCAACACTGAAACTAGATCCAAGGACAATCTCCAAAGTCTCGGAGGACTCAAGAAAGATGAGATATGGCTCGCAGAAGATCACCTTTTAGTCCTCAAAGGCGGGTCATTCCCAGAGAGCAAGAAGGAAACTGAACGAATACCCTGGCCACCGATTGATAACTACGTAGCTCCGAGAAGGCAAGTAAAGCTACCACAGAAACCTAAAGTACCTCCGCCCTTTCCAGTACGTCTCTACGACAACGGACCGCTCGTCTTCCTCACTCCAAACGGCAGCGTCCCCGCGTCCCTTTTCCCTCCCTTCCCTACGGGAGAGGGCGATGGCCCTCTACCACCATCGCCATTCCTTTTCCCAGCGGGAGCGCCCTACCCCACAAGTGATAATCAGGGAAACACTACTGCCGGGGAAGCGCCGCTGCCAAATCCTCCGTACCCATTCCTACCCGGGAATACGAGCGAAGGGCCATTTCCCTTGCCTCCAACCATAAACGGCTCTTTTCCAGAAGGCTTTCCTCCGGGCGCAGCGTTTCTACCACCACCGAGCAACCAAACGGACCTGTACGACGAAGACGACCCATCGATATACTATCCGCCGCCTTACAATTTTTCTTTCCAATCTGAGTACAACAACAGTGTACCAGCGGGCCCACTTGTACCAGGAATAATCTTGCCGCCACCACCGGATTTCTTCGCTCCAGAAGAAACAACCACCGCAGAACCAGTACAAACTACAATAACAGATAAAACGGTCACTTATTCAAGACCAAAATCTACTAGAAAACCATCGACAACGCCGTCTGTTGTGTATCGACGCAAATACAAAACAAGACCCACGACAACGGAATCGACGAAAACGACTGACATTCCGACCACGATAGCCACTCCACCGCCTACTGAAATTGTGACCACTTCCAAAGAGAGAAAGCCACAGCGTATTACACAGCAACCGCCTAGAAATCCGATAAGAGTACACAATTTACCGGACGAAGTAACGTATAAACTCACGACGGTAAAGCCCGTCTACAAGTCAAGAACAAAGCTCACTTCAAAGCCCATCTCCGTGATTTATGATTACACAGAACCAATTTACAATTCAAAGATGCCAATAACATCGGAAACTCCATACGTAATTTATAGAGTACCAGAGAAAAATCCAAAAGCAATCCATGATGAAATCATTACGTCTACTCAAGTGCCCCTTAGAGCGTACTACTCTAACACACAGAATGATGGCATACCAGCAACAAAACTACAACCCGTGTACAGACCGAAGCCCAGCCAGAATGCTGTAGCTTCTTTCTACTTTTACGATGAACAACCAAAGACATCGCCAGCTCCTGAAACCTATTTTGACGGAAGACACTATTACAAGACTGTACCAACGAACTTATCTCCACAACCGCAACAATCGAACTCGAACTCTCAGAAGGGCTACAATCCCGCAGTAGAAGTTACGTATGGAGCTATTGACGATTCTGATGGACTATTTTTATGGCCACAAAAGCAAGGTCCCAGAACGCTGACACAAGAGTACTTCAGCATACAGAGGCCTCGTCCACAACCCGTTTACGTACAACAACCCAAACAGAATCCACACGCTTTCTACCAACAAATAGCGGACATTCAACAAACGATAGACTTGTATACTACAAAGAGGCCAAAGGTTCAATCTTTACGAAATACTAACAAACAAAAATCAGTCACATCACGACCTGTGTATCAATTTAGCTACCAGTCTAATCCCAGACCGGAACAACTGACCTTCAGAGCACCTAAACTCGATCCGGAACCATTTAGACCGATGGTTAGCTACAGCAAACCCTTTAACGCAGAAAACGAGTTCAATGCTGTTACTCCGTCAGTCTCACCAGGATATCATCAGCAGTATTTGTTAGAAAATGTGCAAGTAACCACGGAAACTCCAACATCTACCAGATATTATCCAAAAACAAAAACCAGAAATGAAGACTACGACAATATTCTGTCAAGTAAAGAGCCAAATCAGAATAGAAATCACATTCCTATACAGACCGGTAAGCCTGTGTCAAGCATCCATCAAGTGAATAGATACCCAAGCACAACGCCCAACCCAATAAGCAACGGATACTACACGAAACAAGACGAAAGTTATTTCGACGATATAACAAAAAATTCTTTCGATATCTTCGGACAGAAGGTAGAAGACGGCACGCATAATGTCAACGGCTTAGCTGTGACGCCTCCGCTAGAAACTGTGAGAACGCCAGAAAACAACAACATAAACTTACAATACGCTTACGAAATAGTTCCGGCCCCGAGACCGACTAATCCACCTTCGTTGGACAGAGATACGCTGGTAAATTACCGCCTTCCAAGACCGCAGATCAATCCTAATAGTGAATCTATTCCGGGACATCCAAGTGAACAATTAGTACACGAACCAAACCCGCCGTCTCTATTAGACGATACGCTAGTAAATGACAGATATCCTCGGCCCACAATTAACCCACATAGTGAATTCATTCCCATACCGAACCCTAATTACCGAAAAGCGGCTCAATATGGTATTGAGTTGGATGATTTGAATGCAACTCCCCCGACGTTGGAAGGCGATACAGACGTGAATTACAAAAACCCCACGCCCGCGGTCAACCCGGACGCGGAGTGGGTACAGCCGGTGAACACTGGTGGAGGACGACAAGGTGCTTTCGTGTCGTACAGGCTGCCAGGGGAGGGCGCACATGTATATTTCCTGACACCGCAGGCATCACAAGCCGTACGGGAGAGGCACAGATCTACCGGCTATGGACGGTGAAACCAAAGCTCTAGTCTGAACTCCACGCCGCATAGAAGGCGATGAATTGTGTAAATACAAAGCGCAAATGTGATGTTTAAGTGTCCTAAGTAGTATAAGGTCCGAAAAGACTAGTGGCTACGGCCGTATTGCCATAATATTTAAAACGAAACGCGATATTTTAATTGTACGTGATGTACCAGTGAGTGAGCAAGTACTTCCGATACGCAATGAACGCTACTAACTTTATAACCTATTTATTAAATTATTTTGTTAAGTGACTGTGGTGCAAGCGTAATGGTAATTAATTTATTTATGTATGTCAGTATTGTGCATGAACTAGGTCTGATGCGATGTGATATGCATGACAGTGTTCGAGAGCATTGTCTTAGATTAAATGCCTGTATTTTGTTGTTATAATTGTTATGTATACAAAGATAATGACAAGTAATTGTGATTCTATGTTTGTATTTTCTTATACAAAAAAGGTAAAATATAATATTAAAAATAGATTAAATAGATTATTATGTGTCTCACTTAAAACCCGACATATTTTATTG
>DWHP01001689.1:0-15602 GCA_018247895.1 Parnassius honrathi | reverse complement strand
TCGGCGATTAAAGTGTTAATTTTGGTAATTCAATCGGCAGTTTTTATTGTCACGAACCTCAAGCTCGTAACAGTATTGATGAATTGTTCCATTATCCATTACAGTCTATATAAAGTCCACTGCTGAAAATAGGCCTCCCCTATAGATTGCCTCATAGGGGGTATCTTGCCATAGTTACTACTCTTAGCGGGTACGTTGGAAACCGAAGTTTTATTATTATTTTCAGCTGTAATCGGAAAGCTGCAGCCCATCTCCTGTATAAATTTCCCTTTGTCGCCGCTAACGGCACCAATGGGACAATATGGGCTAGTGAATCTCACACCGGCACTACACGGTAATATAATGATTTGTTAATATATATTTTTTAATTAATTATATTCATTCATTCATAATACATAATTTGTATTATGAATAAATGAATATAAATAATTACTTTGGCGATGGACCAGTAGTGGTAGCTTAACAGAACCCACTGGCCCAAACAATCCCGTGGGTGTCGTAAGTCACAGAGACAAATCAGTAATCAGACTGCAGACAGGCAGTAGTATCTTAAAAGTGCAAAATAATAAAATCTAAGGTGCCCAACCCGCATTTTATGGAATAAGGGTGACAAACGAGCACAGAGTCCACCTGATGGTAAGTGGGTGCTGTGGTCCATAGACATCTACATTTATCTTCAAATAAGAATTAAAACGCAGATGTGTTGTCACACCTGAGGACTGAAATGGAATGCCTCGTGTCCAGTAAAAAAGGGTCTCCGTATCTCTAAACTCACCATAAAGCTGCTGTTTTACGCTGGTATTCTGTGAGAGCGTGGTCCTTCCCCGGTCGAGCCGACCCAATCGTGCTACAACTATAATATACCTGCAGCGTGGCTCTACCGCGCATGCCAATCTTCCTCTATGGGGGATGTATAAGCTTAGCAGTGGACTGTTCATAGGCTGTAATGAATGAATGAATGAAATAATTTAAATTAAAAAAACCGAAACAAAAAGAGCTTTTGATCTTCAAACGGATGAACAGATTTTTCTTAAAACATAGCTAAGAATACTCTCGATTAAGACATCGTTTAGACGCAAAAAAATTTAATCAAAATCGGTTCATCTGTCCAGGAGATATGATGCCACAGGCAGAGACACACACACATAAACACAGACACGAAGATATACACTACAAAGTAACAACACCCGTCTGCTTTCGTTGGGGTTAAAAAATGAATTATTCCTAACACAGATTTCAGGGTCCAAAAATTGTTTCATATTCCGTTTTGTAAAACTAATATAATATTTTATTTATTTATTTAATAATTTATGTACACACAAAGTACTATTACAATGATAAATAAAAAGATATTTTGTACAAAGGCACTGCTTATTTCATATTGAAATTTCTTCCAGCAGGCCTGATACTATATAGGTACGTGTAGTAAATATTATTATCTCTAGCAATATTACACTGAAACTGATATCTTTGAAGAGTTACCAGCATGTAAGCAACAAAACACTCGTATTTCGACTTCTAAAGTCAACAAAATGAAATGCTGGTGCTAAGAGTGAACGTGTGGGTACATCAATGAGGCATTGCTACTGGTGCCCGGTGCAGTTGCACCGCCTAGGGCCGCCACTGTATATTACCGGCAACTGTATATTACAGTATCACTGTATATTACGCGAAAATTCTAGATGGCAATCAAATATTTTTGTAATTTTCCTGACAATTAAAATGATTCCACAGAATTATTAAATATGAAATCATGTGATAAAACACGTTCTCCACTTGACTTATATGTAATTATTCTTTTCCAACGGTATGAGTGAATTAATAAAATCTAACACATAGTTCATATGCCATGCATTTATGATATGGTTGCAGCACGAATGGGTCGACACGACCGGGGTAGTACCACGCTCTCACAGAATACCAGCGTGAAATAACAGCTTAATGCTGCAGTGATTCCTATTTTGAGTGTTGAGAAACAGATACCTTTTTTACTGGAAACGGAGCATTATATCTCAGTCCTCAGGGGTATTGCGGTACCTGCATTTCGATTCTTGAATGACGATAAGTGCAGATTTCTGTGGGCCACAGCATCCACTTACCATAAAGTGGACTGTGTTCGTTTGTCGTACCTATTCTATAGAAAAAAATAATCACTTAATCTGCACAATTTCAGACACAAATTATACCAAATAACGATCTCTTCATAAATTGTTCCTAGAAACTAGAACATCCATTACGAACGTTCTTTCTATTTTTCTCGTTTTATAATATTAGCAGTTTTATGTTAGTTATTCGGTAAATCGGAAAAAAAGCTTCATTTTACTTGAAAATTTTTACAATTGTGTAACGTATTATGTTGTTGGTGTTCCAAATAAATAAAAATAATATTATTTTTATTTATTATATTTATGTTATTATATTTGGGTTAATAGGGGTGATTTTGTAATAAATTTGACGACTTATAAAAAGTTTAGTTATGATAGTTTGTTTATGAATATGAAATGTATATGTTTATGAAAATATTAAATCACGTAAACTAGTAATTATTTGTATATATAACTTACTCAATTTAAGCTTTACTCATGTGATTTAAGTGTAAAATGTTCAAGATAGACAGAGACAGAATTCTATAATTGACTCCTCTTGGTGCGTAAAATTTTACGGTGTAAGGAGGGGTCGCAAAATGCTTTCCCGCGCTTGCGCGAATCAATAATCTACCCCGTACAATGATTCAAAATCCAAATACAAAATAAACTACAGTATTTCCATTGCCGCTTTTGCTCTAACTTTCCTACGGATCTTTGAATAAAAACATTAATGGATAATAATATTAAATTCGTTAACACGATAAAACAATGTTTGGTATAGTCATAATAATAGGTCGCGTCTGCGCTCTTCATCCCTGGACCAATTTCTGTGCAAGTGTAATTTAAAACTGTTGTAAAGTGCTCTGTTTTGTGTAAAAAAATACAGAAATACATATGTGAGTAATAAAATCACTTTAATTCATTAATTATGTCACCAACCTTTATATTTCCGTGATTATGAATGCAGACTAAATTTTATGAAGATATAATTATGTTTTTAGTCTTTCATTTTGCTATTCTCCGGGAATTTCAGTCATAATTTGTTGATGATCACCGTACTTACTGCTGTGTTTCGTATGGTCAGTTAGAGAACCGGACACCCTTTTCTACTAGATACGAGGCATTCCATCTTAGTCCTCGGCGGTGACAACGCATTTGCCTTTTTTGTTTAATTGAGGATAAATGTACATGTCTATATGGCCACAGTATCCACTTACCGTAAGGTAGTTTGTGCTTGAGGACTTACCCCTGAGGACTAAGATGAAATGCCTCGTTTTTATTGAAAAATGTCTCCGATTCTCTAAACTCACCTCATGAAACACAGCAGCATAAAGCTGCAATTTTACGCTGGTATACTGTGAGAGTGTAGTTCTTCCCCGGTCGAGTCGACCCGTTAGCTTTGAGCCGACACATCCATAATGTAGCTGTGTCATGGCACTACCACGTTTAAAGTGAAGTATTTAAGTATTGAAAGTGAAAATAGTAAAAGTAGGAAATAAAAAAAAATATTTATTTGAGTTTGACCCACACATTTCAAGAAACATGCAAACGCAAGCGGTCAAAATATGCACGCATGCACCTGTCCAAGAATGCTTACGCATTAATAATTAGGAAGTAGTACATGCACATAATTAATTAACAATAAAACAAACAAAAAAAATAAATCAAAATTAAAATGTGACATCACATAGGTCTTTGTATTACTGCAAAGTTAGCGCTGGTTTTAAGTTGAAGCCTTGTAATTTCATTCGGTTTATTGACAGTCGCTATGTAAACCTCCAATTACGCATTACAAAAAAAGTAGTGAAGGTATTAAAATTAATAACTTTTCAAAGCCAGGATGTCGTGTGGAACAGAATGCCTGTCGCTGGGCCCGCCGCCCGACTCTATAGCGCATATGCCACCGCCCCCGCTGCCTGCATTCCTGGCCAGCGCCGCCAATCTCACACCACCTTGCAAGGCAGCCAAGTGTCCGTCGCAAAGCAACAACGAAATCAACGCTTTCTTCCCCGGAGTCGAGTACCACGAGCTACCCCGACACGGTAAGTGTTTTTGGTAACTTTATAACTATTTACGTGTCATCCCGCACTCCAGAAATATCAAAATATTTGCGAAGAAAAATCCCTCGTAAGATATTTATGGCAACTGTACGTGATATATGCATCGGCATATATACGAGGGAGGTCAAAAAGTTCGCGGAATGGAAAAGAAAGAGGGTGAAATTAAACATGAGTTTAATTTTTCTTTTTGATATATCCTCCATTAACCCTAACACACTTCTCAGACCGTTCAAATAATTAATTTATACCTTCAAAAAAAAACTCCCTCAAAATAGGCAGAAATTACCGACTTCTCCTCTATGTGAATGTGTCTGTGAATTTCTTTCCCCGAAGCTCTTTTTTCATATATGGAAAGAAATAATTATCCGAAAAGGCCTAAGAGCCGAAGGGCTTTGAGTCACCCCCAGTCACAATTCGTTTCATAATTTCGTCCCCGTTCTTGACACAGGTCAAAAACATCGTGCGAACACTCAACCCGCTACTGTTTATGAAGCTGTGTAAGCATTCTTGGCTCCAATCTTGCACTGACCTTGCATGCCAAGATGGTCACCAGTCGTTTCTGCGAGTTGTTTTTTCTTCAAGGACAAGTTTTTTAACTTTCTCGACAATGTCTGAGAAAGTTGCCTCAATCAGTCGGCCTGAGCACTAATCGCCTTCAAGTAAGTCCGCCTTGTTTAAAAAGGTTATGTCACTTATAAATCATCGTTTTTCCAGGGCTAGAGTCTTCGTAAACAGATGACATCTCTTCCATAATGATATGTGGTGTTATTCCTAATAATCAAGGAACGAAATTTAGTCTTCTCCATAGTTAATGTTTACTTTCCGAGAATATCTCAAGGGTTAATTTACCGATCTGGCTAAAACTTTGTATTTATAGTTGTATTAAGTGACCAAGTAGTGAGAGTGAAAAAAAAACCACCTCTGATCAAAATCGGTTGACCCGTTCGAAATTTATCGTTGTCAAATTTCAAATAAAATGCGTTTTTTAATAGCTTCGAAATTTCTGCTCGGTTCGTTTTTGATGTAATGAATTAACTATTAGTTCTTAAAATTATTTGTCGTTTTGAGATCCGTTTTTCACATTTTTGGGTCAGACATTAAATCATGTGCCGCCAAAAACATAAAATTCCAAGAAAAATAAACACCAAATAAAAATATTTACAAATGATTTGTATTTATGATTATAAGCGGCTATTCTTTTCAGCTTTAATCTGTCCAGCCGTAAGAGATACATGCAATATGTTTATTGTAGTAGTAGTAGCGTATTTTAACATCAGAACTATAATAGCCCAGTTAGGACCGAAGTCAGGAGGAGGTAACGTCAGTTAGATCGGCGAAGGAACAAGTATCTCTCGCTAGGCAAGGTGTTCAGCCCGGGGATCGGCTAATGCTCAATATGATATGCAGAGTCGTTTGAAAACTTCGATAGCGTGATTTAGACTTCGGTTGATATTCGGTCCAATTACTCTATTACGATGCCACTGCGGCACTGCAACACCGTTACAAACTATTAAAGTCCACTGCTGAACACAGGCCTTCCCCATAGATTGTTCCATAGTCCCTCTATATTTGCCATAATTGCCACGCTTGGCATGCGGGTTGGCAATCGCAGTTTTTTTAGCCGATATTAGGAAGACGTTATTGTCAATCCCTTGGTTGTTTTTCTCTCTGTCACCTCTTTCTTACAACACCCATGGGATGACATGAGATATTCTTACACCGCCACTACACGGTACCAGCACTGCCATGATAAGGCGACATTATTTAATGAAACTACACGCCATTATTTAGTAAAGTGCAACAATATGGACGTGTTAACACAAACATTTTTGCAGAACCGGCTGGTTATGACGACACATGGTTTCTGGTGCTGATCACTTGCTGCATCGCCGTACTCTGCATAGCTGCTTTGCTGGCGCTGTTTCTGCTTAAATGTAGAGAGTAAGTAGTGTAATAACTGTAGTCCTCAATTTTTTGTGTTTAAAGTTAAAATATTTAGAAACAAATAATCAAATTCATATTTTTGTACGTGGTGGAGCCACTCTGCAGCTGTATTATGGTTTTAACATGAATGGGTTGGCTCGACCTGGGAATGACCACGTTCCAAGAGAATCTCAGCGTAAAATAGTAGCTTAATGCTACTATGTTTCGTGTGGTGAGTGTAGAGAACCGAAGACCCGTTTTACTCGAATCGAGGCATTCCATATTAGTCCTCAGGGGTGACAACGCATCTGTATTTTGATTCTTAATCAAGGTTAAATGTACATGTCTATGGGCCACAGCATCCACTAACCATCAGGTGAACTGTGTGCTCGTTTGTCACCCTTATTCTATAAAAAAATATTGGAAGAGGAATTTACATAATCGGCACGTGGACAGGATAACACAGTTGACACTTAACAGCTTTCACTTGATGTATAGTTTTGTAATAACTTTGAAGGATATCAAAAGTAAATCTTATAGCGCCACTTTAATATTAAAAGAAGAGACAGCTTCATAGCGCAATAGCTAAGTGTTTGCTCTCGGCACTGCGGGACCGCAGGTTTCAATCCCACATGGAACAAGTGTTGGAATGGCCTCCTATTTGTTCGGAGTTTTTTTATAGGAGAGAGGGCAAACGAGCATACGGCTTACCTGATGGTAAGTGATTACCTCCACCCATGAACAACTGCAACACCAGGGGAACCGCAGATGCGTTGCTGGCCTTTTAAAAAGGAGTAGGCTTTTTTCTTGGTGGTCCCTTAGTCATATCGGTCCAGAAAATATCTGGTGGTAGTCGATTCCACAAGGAAGTTGTGCAAGGAAAATAACTTCCTTTAAATCGCACAATGGTGAACAGCCAGTCGTCCAAACGGTATGGATGGTATTGCGAGCTTTGTCGCATTTTGCGATGGTGAAATAGCGCGACTGGAATTAGTTCGAGCAGTTCCTCAGAGCACTCCTTATATTTGGATCTATGTTTGTATTCAACTTATGTATGTAAATCTCCTCCACCTATAGGAGAAAATTCTATTGTGAGGTAACTTTTTTTTAAATATGGCAATAGGAAATAAAAGACACTTACATAAAAAAGTAATTTACTTTTGTGAATAATAATTTTGTAAGATATCAAAAAATTTTAAATATGATTATTGTAAGTGCTAATTTATCACACGCTTGGTGTGAAAGGAATAAATCGTGTGATTTATTTCATTCAAAAATGAGTACAATCTAGTGCCACAATGGAACTAATTTTCAACAACAAAAACGAACTAATAATAATGTCAACCACTGTATATTCCTACAGAGCGCGAGGTGGATGTAAAAGTGGAACAGGGAAAGCCGGTGGCTCAAATGCTCTGTACGGCAGTGCCGCTTTGGACTCGCGAGTACTCTGGGCGGCATTAACGCCAAGAGGCACCCGCCACTTCGTAGCAGATACATATCCTCATGACGAAACCGAAGACCATCACTACGAATGCGTCGAGCCACCATTATACAAGCTCGGTCCACCTGAAGATTTAGCTATAACCCGACACTTCAACGGTGAGTATGAAGACCCGGCTCCTTTAATCGAAAGCTACACGGACAGGACTGAGGAGTACTTCCGAAACGGGATGGAAACTTTACGCAGAACCAGGCCGCTGGTTTCTTCGCCAACTAGGATCGAAAGACCGAACTTGCCTCCTCTGAACCTCCAGCCAAGGACTCTTCGCAGGGCTCCGCATTCAAGGCGCGTCAGCGATGCTAACAACTCGGAGAAATCGGCCATCTGAAGCGAGAGTGGCGCGGTCTTTTCCGTCGCCGATTCAACCGATATTGATTATAACGAGTGGCAATCGATTGGCGATTCGAACGTCGATCGACTCGTCTGAGGATCTTAATCATAAAACCTAACAATTAACTTGTAATTGGTTTATAGCAGAAAGTGTTTAAATTCAATAATAAGAAAATGTAATTTTATAGTCATTTAATGTTTACAGTTCGACTAGTCGAATTCACTTATTGATATTTATCTACCATTCATTTTTTATTATTATTAATACTTACTTGTAACACATGCATGAAGTATATCACATCATAAAACAAAAGTTTACATAGCTATACTTACATGTAATTTTTAAAAACAGCAAATTTTTTAATTATTAATTTTATACAGCAATCATTAACAATTTAAATTTTAGGATATTATATAACCACATAATTTCTTGCTGAGCTATAATTGTGTAGGTACCTATCTATGGACCACGGCATCAATTAACCATCAGGTGCACTGTGTGCCCAATCATAGAATACTATAATATATACATAATAGAACGTGGGAGTGGGCGGATCCCGCGTAGCCACCAACATCACCATCACTAACATGTCAATTCACAACCATAAATGTTAACACAATCAATCGTTTCCAATTTTCGTGTCAAACGTCGCTGCATGCAAATTATTTAAAAAATGGCAAATAATGCAATAATTTCGTGTCGAAAGAAGAGCGGCAAATGGAATTTAAATAAAGGAGACATATCCTACAACCAGTAAGTCGAATTTATTTATATTTTGTTAATATTAGAAACAAAAATAAGGAAATATGGATGTGTCAAAAACATTCATCTAAACTCTTAAATGTGTAAATTCACTCAGTCTGTCAATAATGCGAACCGTGTTTGTAGTAGTGATAATACGACGTAATTGCTTGTATGTGTACTCCCGGCGACACCGATCCTCTTACAAAATAAGGTTAACAGCCATTCTATTGTGTATTATAGTATTCTATGTGCTCACTTGTCACCCTTCTATTTTAAAAAACATGACTAAGTATGCTTACTGTGAATTTATTTTTTATTTGTACGTTTTTCAATTTTGTGAGGGTAAAATTTAACGGCGCTTCATGATTAAAAAATTAATACATAAATAGAAATTAAGATAATACACCGCCAGTTCCAAATTCATATCAAACCACTTTTTACGTTTACCCAAATAATGAAGTATGAATATGAAATAAGTGAACGAGTGAATTAATTAATGAATAATATATTATAGGGATGTTCATTTTTAAATGGTGTCGATTTGTGTCGACTAACCTTAAGTGCACAGATCTATTCTAATAGAATAGTGAAGTGTAGTGTAAGTTAAATACCATCAAAGCAAAGATAGTATATTTTACACATTAAAAATAATTCTCTTTAGCGTAAGATTAGTTATTTTACACAGCTATGTGCAATGTAAATAGGGTTGCCATTTTCTCTAAACAAATGTCTGTCTATAAATGATGTATTGGAAATTAAAATTGTTTTGTAGCTTTAACTTTTTTTATTGTGTAATTGCTGGTATTAGTAGCTATAGAGCTGTAGATTACTAATTTATGACTTCCGCAGCAGCCAGTGGTTAAAACCGTAAACCATTGTTTCAATATATTGTTGGTTTTCTGTTTTGCAGTGCGATTGTGTGACTGTGATGGAAATCGTTGTTGGTTTTGTTTTATAATTAGCTATAGGTTTGTACATATATTAGAAATGAATCAGTATTGATTATAAGCCCATTTCTACAATATGCTGCACATGTCTTTATATATATTGTAGGTTATATATGTGTAATAAATACAATATATATTATTGTAGGTTGCAAAATATTTTTATAATAAAATAAAATTATGCAATGAGGGTATCCACGACTTTTTCTGGCACCAGGGCGGCGGCCATTTGGAAAGAGGTGTTTTCATGGAGTTAATTTATTAGAAAAATGTACGTATATATACGTTTCTTTCAGAAATATTATTCATATTTTATAAATTGAAGTGGATAAACCAAGCCACGAATATAGGTAAAAGTTAAAGAATTAAAAAAGTTTAAAATGTGCAAAAAAACTAAAGACGGAGATAAGGAGGTTCCTATATTTGTATACGCTAGAAAACAAAAAACTTTTATTTAAAATGCAACTTTTGTGACACTGTGTAACTAATAACTTTATCTCAGACCTAACGAGCGACATCCAGGGAGCGGTAAATTATTAGCCCTCATTGGGTAGTGATTTCCACCAGCAAACGATTCCTACTAGTTACAAAATCGCACTAGTAGTGGTATGAACTGCAGCATAATCAGTTGTGAAAACTCATCAAGGACGTGTAATTCAACAAATAAATGCATAACATTTCATCGGTAAGATGATTATTTACTAATTATTATTGTTTTAACTTATTTACATCTAGATGAATACTTTACTATGATATTTACCTTTGTAAACTTTCATTTATTACTTTTTGTATTGTGTATAATTACCATTGCTGATTTTGTTCTACCGTAATACACGACGCACGCGACGTTGAGAGGCTCGTCAAGCAATGTAATGTGAAATATTAGATATCATTTTGCATTGCGTATGTTTATAATGCGGCTCCATACGGTTTATAATGCGGCTGCTGGCTAAGAAGTGGCTACATCGGTTTTGGAAGTAATCGAGCGCTAATTCATTTCTATTGTCTTATTATTACTATTTCTGTGGTTACAACTGGCAAAGGTAAGTTGGGACGAGTGAATGTAAATGCTTCTGAGCTTCTGTTAGTTGACGGCTTCCGATTATTTGGAAGTCGCCGCCGCGATCAAGAAACCTGCCTGGAGATTGTCATCATTATCATTACAATTATTTATTCATTACGAGGCTCGTATATTATGCATATTTAATTTATAATTACAAATGTTGCTTGAGGGTTTTGTATAACACAATATTAAAAATGGATGTATAAATTTCGATACTCGCAAGACTTGGTGAAGGTATTTGTAGCACAATGAAAATATAAAACTTATTATTAAGACATTTTCGTTCGAGGTCCTATTGCCATATACTAAACAAAATTAAAATTTTCTATAGTCAACTTCATAATCATAATCATTTAAAATAAACTAATATAAAGAGATAAAGTCAATAAAATTAGTTTCCTTCAATGCGCTACAAGTTTTTCATTAATAAGTATTACGAGTGTCGTATTAGAAGTACTTCAAAAGTAATCTGTGACACTCACTACACACATTCTATGCTCACGACCGCTCACTCTTTAAAATCTATCAAGCTATTGAGGCTACAAGACGTCACAATGAAGCATCCATAATAAATACTCAGACATGTACACAACACTAATATCATACGTACATACACCTTAAAAACATTATTCCCCTTCCGTGGCAGTTGGGTAAATGACATGCCTATTTGTATATTTAACATTCTGTGTAATTTTAGATTTATTTTTTATTTAAGTAAAAAATTCACAAAAGATTGGCGTTAGTATAAAATAATTATTATTCATAAAACATTTCGGAATAAAACAGGACAAGTGCGAGTAGGAATCGCGCTCAGGGTTCCTATCTTAAAGGAATTACATATATATGTAATTCCTCTAATATATGGTTCATATAAACGTTATTGTCTATGTATGTCGATAGTTCATTCATTCTGGGAATCATCATATGATTATCTTCTTGGCTGTAACAAAAAGGCAGGACATGTAGAAAGGACAAACTTTTCTCTAGAAGCTGACCGCTAAGTCCCTCATGAGTCACTTAGCGGCCAGCCGCCGTAGAGTCACCTGAAGATGCCTCGTGTAGAGGCGAAACGCGTGTCGTATTATCGTCGATGGTGTGTCTTTCCTAGAACAGTGGTGTTGGGAGTAGTGGTGCTGGCATCAGTGGTGACGGGATTAGTGCACGCAGTTGAGGAGGGTGGGAGGTGCTCTTCAAACTAGGTAAGACACTTCATTGTATTTAATTGAGCGGATGGTAGCAAAATAACTATTAATATCTTTACTATAAAGAATTTCCGCAAAGTAACGCCCAATTCTATCAATTATCATGAAATATTTTCTGCCTCACATCAGTCTACGTTCGATGCTTCAACAGCAAATGTATAATATGTGTCACGTGCCTTGCTGCAGTTATATTGGTAGTATAGTTGTAGCACGAATGGGTCGGCTCGACCGCGGAAGGACCACGCTCTCACAGAATACCAACATAAAATAGTAGCTTAATGCTGCTGTGTCTCATATGGTGAGTGTAGAGAACCGGAGACCCTTTTTGCTGGAAAGGAGGCACACCATCATAGACCTCAGGGGTGACAACGAATCTGCATTTTGATTCGTAATCGAGGATAGATGTAGATGTCTATGGGGTGAACTATAGACATCCGATGCTCGCGTACGGTGTTGGAAGCGGGAGGGGGGAGGGTGGTCATGGAAAGTCCCCCTACCCTTCCCCCGTTGCGGAAATGTATAGTTTATGAGTAATATTTTTTTTGTAAAATTATAACCTCACTTTTTATATAGGAATATTAACACAAATTTACTTCTGCAACGGCAGTACGGTGTCGGGAGGGGAAAGGGGAGGGGGGCGGTCATGGGAAGCCCACCTACCCTTCCCCCGTTGCGGAAATGTATAGTTTATGAGTAATCATTTTTTTGTAAAATCATAACCTCACTTTTTATACAGAAATATTGACGCAAAGTTACTTCTGCAACGGCTTAGATACTGCGAGAAGTGCAGCCCCTTCGCCCTTGCGTAGCAAATCACAGGCACGATTGCTCGTCTCTACGGCTTCGACTTATTGGTCGCCTTCGGCGACCAGCCTCAGCCGCTACGGCTCACTTAGGTGCCTACGATGTGCTATAGCGGGCGGGGGCTGCTCTCCCTCCGTGTCTACGGCTTTACAAAAACACTCTAGGAGTAGGGCAGACAAGACTTAATGGAGTCGGGGTGTGCTAATTCAGTTTTAGAACCGATTCGACTAATGTTATCTATAAAGGCTAGTTGCTCTTAACTCTGCTATTATAGTGGTAAATGAAATAATGTAATATGAATTGTTATAATTTTGTTTTCCGAAAAAACCTCTTGACTGCTCTCCACTACGACTCAATTTGTTGTATATAGGTCCCGTCTCCAGCCACAAATGGATCGTCTGGGTCCGAGTGATTAACTTTTTTATGAGTGTATCTGTGTTAAAAGAACAAATTGACATATTTGCGTTTCGTTATATGCAATTTTTAGTGAAATTTATTTTTATCGTAATTAAGTCAAAAGGCATTTCCGAAATCTAACAACAGTGTAAATGGTTCGAGCTTAATCCTGACAATCCTCCTAAACTGAAAACAAAATTAAAAAATCAGGTAACAGACATCTACTTCATAATACGAGAACAAATTGACATATTTGCGTTTCGTTATTACACAATCTTTAGTGAAATTTGTTTTTATCATAATTAATTCAAAACGCATTTCCGACATCTAAAAACAGTGTAATAGGTCCAATCTTAATCCTAACAAGCCTCGTAGACTAAAAACATTATCAAAATCAAGTACCGGATGTCTATAGCCAACCCTATCTATGGGCCACAGCAACCACTTACAATCAGGTGGACTGTATGCTCGTTTGTCACCCTATCCTATAAAAAGAATAATCGCAAAACATATTTTTAAAGAATGGTAGTGTTCAGTAGGTGTAACTATAAATTTACGATTTTTGTACTTTCTTTATTTGAAGGTTTCATAGTTTCGCACCATGAAGTACCAGAGAAAAGAAATGGCCCCGAGTTCCCAGCGCCCCTTTAATGGGTGCGAAGAATCTCCGGGAGGAAAACCGGCGACGAGGTCTGACACCCGTCACGTTCCGTCTTCCGAAGGGGCGAAAAGAGGATTGCGGAAGCGGTCTGCCTACGATGAATGTATGTGGAGCAATGAATGATAAGATGGATGAGGTATACGATATGATGCATGATAGAGGAATAGGTGTGTTATGTGTAAATGAGACGAAACGCAAGGGAATGGATGCCACTACACATGGCATATTAACCACGTACTGGTCTAGTGTAGACGAGACCGAGCGGGCGTGCCAGGGAGTCGGTATCATCCTTTTGAAAAGAATGGGTCAATATGTGAAAGATTATTAATGTGTAAGCCCGAGACTGCTATGGATACGAATGAAAGTGGGCTTAAAGAAGTTGTTTGTTCTGGGGGTCTACGTCCCGGACATGTCTAAGCCCACTTATATCCGAGAGCAGTTTTGGGAGATGGTAAGGATGGAGTTAATGAAATGTTAGGGAAATGAAAATATTGTTATGATAGGAGATTTTAATGGAAGAGTTGAAGTGAAAAGGTTTGGTTATAAAAGGATATTGGAAATGTTTGGTCATGAAAATATAAATGAAAATGGTGAAAGCTAGAAAGAAATTTTTATACGTGGTAGAGTCATGCTGCAGTTATATTAGTAATATAATTGTAGCAGAAATGGGTCGGCTTGACCGTAAAAGGATCACGCTTTCGCAGAATACCAGCGTAAAATAGTAGCTTAATGCTGCTGTGTTTCGTATGGTGAGTGTAGAGAACCAGTGATCCGGGTGACAACTCATCTGCATTTTGATTCATAATCGGGTATACATGTAGGTGTCTATGGGCCACAGCAACCACTTACCATCAGGTGGACAGTGTGCTCGTTTGTCACCCTATCCTAAAAAAAAGCCTACTCACCATATGTGTGGAAAAGAATATTTTTGCGACGAACATTTTCGTTCGTCATAAGAAGATTCACATCTATGTGGAAAAGAGGTGATGATAGAAGCATGATAGATTTCATAATTGTGGATGAAAGAAGGAGGAGCGCTGAACGAGGGTTTACCGTAGGTCCAACGTAGAGATGAATCATTACTTGGTCTTATGCCGAATTAACGGTCTATTCAGATGTTGGCGGCATCGGACATCTGAGTCTACAGCGTATAAGAACAGAGAGGTTACAAGATGAAGGTGTGAAATATAAGTACAAATGTAGACTGAGAGAAAATGTAAGTGGTCTGAATGAATTGTGTACGAATGAGTTAAACTTGGAGAATGTGTGGCATAACGTTAAGAAAGGTTTGTTGGATGCAGCTGCCGAAGTTTTTGCTGTTAGTAAGAGAACGAATGAAAGGAAAAATAATGCGTTATGGTAGGATGATAAGTGTACGTATGGAAGCTGAAGTAAAAAAGAAAGCATGGCTAGATTAACTAGCGACTAAGGCTGATAATTCTGGCGGTACGGATGATGATATTGAAAGAAAAAAATCAGACTTTAGACATCAAAATAAAAGAGTAAAAGAAATAGTTAAAAGGACGAAGCAAGAAAGAACGGATAAGAATTATAGAATAATATCAGATAACTTAAAGGCAAATATTAAATGTTCTGGAAACTTGTAAGAATTGCCACGGTAAATTCAAAACAGCCTAGATTAAATGCTGTACGAGACGATAATGGTTGTATTCTGAATGATGAAGTTTTGAGTCTAAATAGATTGAAGCAATATTTTTAAAGCGTGTTTATAAGTGAGCAGATGTGTGAACTAAAAGAAATACTGCACGCTTCATTTGTTGGGCGCTGGCAGAATAACAGCGTTGTAGGCAACTGCAACATTTGTGCTGAGCTAGAGCCCATTCATTACTACACTATGTAATTTTGGTTATTTCTGTGTGTAC
>DWHP01001688.1:0-15605 GCA_018247895.1 Parnassius honrathi | reverse complement strand
TGCCAACAAGCATTAGTCACATTAAAGTCACCGAGAATAAGAAAAATATCATTAGAATTACAGTTCATAAATTCGGTAACCCTATCATAGAAAGAAGTCAATAATAGCTCATGATTATTGCCGTGTGCTATATATGTGGATATTAAATGTAGATAGCGAGGTGTATTCCTAAACTGAACGGACGAAGTAGGAACGGTAATCTCGTTCAGCGGCACCGACACCCAAACCTCCTCCGACGGTGGCGGAGCGCGCATGTCTACACGGTGTTGAGGACACAACTCACGGCGAACCGCAATCAACACACCACCGCCGCGCTCGTGCCCACTTAATGCAACATTACGATCACAACGGTATACTAGATAACGGTTGTCAAAGTATTCTGAGTCATAAAAGTTATCGTTAAGCCAAGTTTCGGTTAAACAAATCGCATCGAAATTGTTGCACAATATTGCATTAAGAAAGTTATGTGATTTAGTGCGTAAACCCCTCACATTTTGATAATAAATAGCAAAGTTTGTGTTATCGTATTTTAAAAATTATAATTGACACCGTTCCACGAACATGTAAGAATGTAAATACATAATATAAACTTCTTATCTTAGACCAAATTAACAAAGACGTTATTTTAGTGAGTAAAAATTAAAACTTGATGTATATATATATATAAATAGTTACATAGAGTATTTGAATGGTTTAAATTAAATATACAAAATAAGAGTAGTCACTTAATTTTAGTAAGGTCGACTTCACTAGTTACCAGTAATGATTTGGACTCGTCATTTTTACGTACAAATATCTTACAATCTGACAACCAAACATATTTATAGCTTTTTTCTTTAGCCATTAGACGCACTTGCTTATATAATAATTTATTACGTGGTGATAAATGATCACTAATAAAAATAGGCTTAGACGGGCCGTCCACACCAGCGTCCGCTGTTGTCAACTCACGTCGGGCACGCACAGCCGCAAGCATATCAGATTTCCGCTTTCTTTGTGTAAACCTAACGATTATATTAGGAATCAGGGATAAGTTTCGAAATCTGCCATCAGCAATGTTTGTATCATTGTTAATTTTGGAGTTAAAACGTTGAACACGGTGGATGTAATCGATATCTGATGATTAAATTATTGATCCTTCCTTGTAGTTCCCTCGTTTGTTAGTGTTCTGAAAAGTTACTGACGGTGGATTGTAAGGCGTATGATATGAGATTGATTCGACTTTAAGGTTATTTTGGTCCGCAGAATATTTCAATAAGCAAATATCATTTTTGAGGGCGGTTTGTTCATTTGATAATTTCTCGGTGGTGAGCTTCATATCATGCAATTACTGTGTAAACTCACTTAAATCGTCACGAAGAGCATTCAAAGAAGACTTAATGTTGTTATTATGACGCTCAAGCACATTATTTATAGAGGCAGTAATTTTATTTTGAAACTCTATCATCATCTCTTGAAAGTCACATTGGCAATCCGGTAATTTTCTCTTCCTTTGTCTGAAACGAGTATCTTCGCTTTGATACATCAGGATATGATCTCGATCCTTTCGGCGGGCTTCTACGAACACTCATTTTTAGTTGAAAATATTTTACAAACAGATGTAATCGACGGTAGCAGTGTCATCACGATAGCTATTGTGATAACACTGTCACCGCTACCGTTCCATTAATTAAAAGATAAAAAAACGTTAAATGTCCGTAGTCCGAAAGCACAAGTACAACATACCTGGCCTGTATAGTTTTCCCGCCTTGCTTCTCCGCCGCTCTTACACCTTCGTTAACAACACCTTCCACTTCGTTCAGTTGGGAGCGGAGATCCGAAGCCAAGTTTAACGCCTGTAAAATTTATATTTGAACGTGGTAGAGCCAAGTAGTGATTGTAACACAAGTGAGTCGGCTTGACCCCGGTAGAAGCACGCTCTCACAGAATACCAAAGTGAAACAGTAGTTTAATGCTGCAGTTGTGTCGTATGGTGAGTGTAGACAACCGCAGACCCCTTTTACTGGAAACAATACATTCCATCTTGATCCTTAGGAGTAACAACGCATCTGTATTTTAATTCTTAATCGAGAATAGACGGAGATGTTTATGAGACACAACATCTACTCACCATCAGGTGGATTGTTTGGGCGTTGGTTACACTTCAACTATAAAAAAAGTTAAGGTTTTAGTATCCGGGTGAAAAAACTTCATTCAGCAATAAAAAAATTAAATTCTCATTTTTTGATAATTAATAGAATCAGGCGTTACTTTGCGGAAATCCATTATACTAAAGATGTTAAGAGTAGTAGAGTTACCTTTAAAGTAGGTAAGACACAATAATTTTATCTTATTGAGCGGATGGTTGCAAAGTAACTCTTAACATCTTTAGTATTCTCACTTTTTGTTTGAAAATAATTTTGTCAGCGATGACACATCTCATATATTATATGTAATACAAAAATTGCAATCACAAATAGTAAATTAAAAATTAACAGCCTCAATAAGTCCGATAGCTGGCCACTGACTAAGCTATCTGATCTAGGCGGAGTGAAATTCACATGCAATATTGTTTTTTGTTTAAAAGTTATATTTGGGGACTAACATGCATTACCAAACATGGCATTGGGCGCAATACGAATTATGAAGTGTCTAGCGAAATTTTTACGCGGTGGGACCACAATGCAGCTATACTATGGTTGTAGCACGAATGGGTCGACTAAAACCACTACTACTGACTAAGGACCACGCTCGCACACACTACCAACGTAAAATAGCAGCCTAATGCTGTATTTCGTATGGCGAGTGTAGAGAACTGGAGACTTACTAGAAATGGGGCATTTTATCGTAATCTTCAAGGGTAACAAAGCATCTGCATTCTGATTCTTATTTGAAGATAGACGTAGATATCTATAGGCTACAGCATGCATTTACCATCATGTGAACTGTGGCTTCGTATGACATTCATATTATATAAATAAAGGAAGACGATGGGGGATTCTGGTTACTTTCCGATCTGAGATCTCGAAACCCTCGTAAACGCTGAATGTGACTTCCGTAGGGTGATAGCCGGTAGAAGTCCGGCGTAACGTGTCTATAAGAATTTCCCCACGATAAAAAAGGGTGCACTACGACTTTAAGTTTCTGTCCGTCCATGAAACTGTTGCTTTAAATTAACTGTATCAAAGCACATGACCGCTTCGTGAAGTTCCGAGTTCGAGTCAGGTCCAGCGCCTGATCTCTCTACGGTCGTGAAGGATTATCGTCCCATCGCACTATGAGAGTAAGGGAATAGAGTGCACTGGTGCTTGTGCATACACTCTGGCACTATAATCTCGTCCTGCGCACACGACTAGACTCCAATGGGACTGGGCCCCGTGACCGAATCTCGGACTGGAGGACATTATTATATCAGTATACATACCTTAGGTTCCCTGCCACGGCCCATTTGTCTTTCGTCGCATAAATGGTCGGCATTTATGCCTCCGGACCTACAAACAATATTATATTTTAAGCGAGTATAATTGGAGACGGAAAATATAAAAGTTATATTTAGCGCTGCTATATTTAGAAAATACGAATACGATTCAATAGCGATTTAAAGTATTTACTTCTTACATTTATTATTACGTTATATCAAAAAAATGAATGACTTCTAATAATAACCAACATCTAAATCTACCTAATTTACTTGGTTACTAAATATTTGAGTAGATACTTTTGTAGTTATAATTAACATTGAACGCAGAGGAAAATATGTTGACTAATTTACATAGTCAGGCAGCTCAAGGGCTTAGCACCCGCTGTAAATTTCACAATAAGCGAGCAACCCCAGTTTAATCCCGCCGGCAACAATGAAATTCTTAATTGCAATATAAATGCTAATTTACCACGTGCTCGACTGTTAAGAAAAACATCGTGAGGACAAATTAAAAAATAAATAAAAATATCTCGAAACATGTAAAGTCTGTCAACACGCGTTGAGGCAGAGCTCAAAATGCTGTTCATCGAAACATTAGAAACAAAAATTTGTGTCAAGACTACAGGTATTATGTTACATAAATGTTGATATTGTAAGTTTGAGTTTAAACTCTAGATCTAGATTGTCTCTCAGTACCGGTTTTAAACCACCTCTACGTTGAATGTTTTATAGAACTTGGCGACTGAGGTACGCAAAATATATCAGCTATGTGTACAAGAGGAGCGACAGTACGCGCGTGTGCGTATGACAATGAGAGCGTATGCGTGTGTTAGTGCGTGTTTGCATGTGATAGAGCGTACGTGGGCGTGTGCTAGTGCGTACGTGTGCGTGTATGTTTGCGTGCGGGCGTGCGTGCGTGTGTGTGTGTGTGTGTGTGTGTGTGTGTGTGTGTGTGCACGTGCGTATATGCTAGTGCGTGCGTGTGTACATACTTGACATCGCACGGTGTCAGCCAGGTCGGGCGCGAGGTGCTACACGGCGCGCTGCGTTGTCGTCAGCACCGAGCGTAGCGCACGCTCGTGTGCGTGTGTGTGCATGTACTAGTGCGTGCGTGTGTACACACCTGACGTCGCGGCGCACGGTGTCGGCCAAGTCGGGCGAGAGGTGCTCCGCGGCACGCTGCGCTGAAGTCAGCACCGAGCGCAGCGCACGCTCGCCCGCACTGTTACGCAAAGCCGCAGGATCCTGCGTCATACAAAATAAAAAACTTCAGGTAAATCCAAATGTACATGCCTTAAGCACTCATGTTATACATCAATTTTTTAAAGCATTTTAAATATAAAAAAGTTTTCACTAATAACCTTATCTTCTTAGTTCGATTTGTTTTTTTTTTTCGTTTAAAAACCCCCGCGCGCGACCATTTTTAACCTTGCGCCCCACGGCACGTTCCTAGTTTGCCTTGAAAATAATCCGCCACTGTCCGGAGGTAAGGTCTCATCATAACCAGCAAAACGAGCCCAAACTCGGCACACATTTTACTATTACTACTCTTCGAGAAGTTTCAGTGGCAGATACCGAAATACACCTTCAGATTACTCCATAAATTGCAAGACGTATAAGTATATTTACTTACCTTGGTCAAGTATGTACCGAATTTGTTTTTGGAATATTTTGTATTTTTACAGCGATCGATATTTAGCATGACGAGCCGCTGTAAACAAACGATAAAAAAATCCACTCACGACGGCGGCCGAGCCTAAAATGAATCTAAAAGTATTTAGTAAAATATATAATAAGGCTGCTTAAAATACCGATAAACAAAACAAAGTTAAACTGCCATTTACATTCCATGGCTTCCCACATGACACGATAGATGAAGAAATTGAAAAATAGATTGTGTTGAATAATTAATATTTTCAAAAGTTCGTGTTTACCCCTCCATGCGGACGTGATAAATCTACACCATAAACCACTAAATCACTTTTTTAATGTAATAACAGCAATTAATCAATTTAAAAAAATTATAAGTACAACAATAATTTATCTTTCTGATAATGTGCTTTTCATACCATTTATATGTTCAATATAATTGTAAAATACGATTTCATGCGAGAAAACGTCGAATTTTTAATTTCTAGGCGCTTCAACATTTTGCGCTTGAGGTATGCAATAGATTTATTATAAACTAAAATTTGAAAAAATTAAGAAAAGAAACATAGTGTACGCGTACGTTAAAGCGAGAAAGATAGGCGAGCCACACCATTGGCCTATATCGGCATGGCCTTATTTGTACATACAAAATAAATTCCGCAAGTATTTGTATAATCTCGGGTTTTATAGTAAAAATTTGTGTTTAATTCACATTAATAATTATGACTACGTGTGTAGTACTTAAATATAACTATCCTCAGAAACAGAACTTTCATTATTATGCATTTAACCCGTGGGTATAACTGAAATGCTTAGCTGTCTAATCACTGTATTTTAGAGCAGGTACAAATAATTTGTACACAAATAGATGAAAAAAATGATCACATTTTATAATAATAATGCACTGGAATGCAAAGGAATTGATTGCAGAACTATTTGTCTCGCACAAATGCACATTTCACGTACACGGGTGTATTTTGATTTTCGTCTTGTCCTCATCACTCCTTCGCCAAACGTATATACTATAATTACTATGATCGTAGCATGCACATTTTAACAACTTAACTTCTAAAAACTAATGGGGTCTGTGGACATTTAGTTTAATATAAAATATTTTACCTCAGAAAATACTTCTTTTAATTGAAATTTAATCGATGATTCCATCTAACCTACAACCACTAATCATTTCTACACAACACAAAAAATGTTATTGATTTTGTGACTGAGAGATCTCAGAAACTTTTAGTAACATACATGAAGATCACATTATTTACGCTGATATTTCTAACGCATTTGATTTAGTTGACCACATTACTAATATAGAAAATCGAACCCGCCGGATTTTGCGGTTCACTTCACGTGTAAGTTCTATCATTAAAATCGTTGTTAACTCGTAATGGTTTGTGGTTGTATATCCCTTTCAAGACCAGTGCCGTCAGGCATGGCCAGAAATCCATGGGCATCCATCCAAGCCGCCTATGAACAACTGCAACACCAGGGGAATTGCAGGTACGTTGCCGGCCTTTTAGAAAGGAGTAAGCTCTTTTCTTGAAGACCCCATAGTCGTATCGGTCTGGAAAAATCGCCGGTGGTAAAATATTCCACAGAGAGGTCGTACGAGGAATAAAACCAGAAAAACATAGTGGTGGACTGTCTAGCATCTAAATAGTGTGGATGGTATCGGAAGTTTTACCGCGATGTATGAATTTTGCGGCTGGATTAATCCGAACAATTCTTCAGAGCACTCCGCGTGGTAGATGCGACCGAAAATGCAAAGGGGTGCAACAACCCTACGCAGCGCCAGTGAATCGAGCCGATTGGAGAGGACTCGGTCGTCGACGATTCGACCCGCTCTGCGCGGGATGCGGTCAAGTGGAAGGAGCCAATTTTGAAGCCAATTTGACCTTCTCTTCCAAGCTACCACGAAACAGCACATCGTTCGATTGTCGACGACAAGGATTCCGATACTGGCTGAGACAATAAGGGAAGCGTCTTGAAACTGACGAGATACAACAAAGGGGTTCATAGCAATGAATGTTACCAGTTTGCAACATATCATTAATATGCAGAAGAAACAGCGTTGGTGATAACACGCAGCCTTGTAGAACACCAGCATTAATAGGCTTGTAATCGGAGCATGCACCGTCTACTACGACCATGATGCTCCAATCTGCAGGGTAGCAGGTAATCCAATTGCAAAATTTCTCTGAAAACCCATAGGAACGGAGCTTCGAAAGAAGTGCTACGTGCCAAACCCGATCGAAGGCCTTCGCTATGCTCAAACTAGCGGCCAATGCCTCCCCTTTGGACTCTACTGCCTCCGTCCATCTATGAGTCAGGCAGATCAGAAGATCATCAGCTGATCGACCCCGAGGAAAACCGTATTGGTGGTCACTAATCAGCTGGTGACCCTCAAGGTACCGCATGAGCTAGTAGTTTATAATGGATTAAATGGATAGGCCAGCAGTTAGATGGGTCTGAGCGGTCGCCTTTTTTAGGGATCGGGTGGACGAAAGCTGTCCTCCATGAATTGGGGACTACGCCTAGGGAGTAGAAGTACCAGAAAAGACGCGTGAGAAACGGTGCCAAGTCTGGAACACGTCACACGTCGTCAGCTCTATTAGGGGGATTCCCTCAGGCCCGCTCGATTTGTGGATATCCAGGGAGAGGATTGTTTTGCGAACCGAGCGCTGTTTAAGCCGCACATCCGGCATGAAGCACTCACACCGTGGAATGGTCGGCGGTGTGCTCCCCGCGTCATCAAGAGTCGAGTTGGACGCAAAGGGAAAGCCCAGCAAATCGGCTTTCTCCTTTGCGGCATGGGTCAGTGAGTACCGGCATAGGTGTGACATGAACGTTACACAAGTCTTTTGTTTTGCGCTTGTTCATCCTAAAATCTATCCGTTAGGAGACTATTAAGGCCATTGAGGAGTGTTTAGATCCTCCAGTGATTCTGCCCTAAGGACTACACCGTAGGCAAATCGAAGCTGAGTGATATACTCGCTATTGATATTAATACCGTACCCTTTCCAGTTCAGTAGCTTAAAACCGTCTTCCAACACAGCGGTGAAGAGTTTCGGAGATATAACGTCCCCCTGTCTTATACCTCTATGCAAATGAATGGGTTTGGTGCTTTGGTTTTGTACTCTGATAGCCATCGTAGCACTAATGTACGTCACTTCAGCACTTCAATATACCGACAGTCAACTTAGCACCACTAAATGACTGAAGCATCGCAAAAATTTCGACGGAATTAATAGCTTTCTCATAGTCCATATACACAAGCTAATGTGGCAGATTGTACTTTTCGTTATAATAGTATAATATAATAGTATATAATAGTATAATAGTAGTTTAATGCTGCTGTGTTTCGTATGGTAAGTGTAGAGAACCAGAGAACCTATTTACTGGAAACGAGGCATTCCATCTTAGTCCTTACGGGTGACAACGCATCTGCAGTTTGATTTGTAATCGAGAGTGGATGTAGATGTCTATGGGCCGCAGCAACCACTTACCGTCAGGTGGACTGTGTGCTTGTTTGTTACCCACCCTATAAAAAAATATTCCAAATTCCCTACCTTCAGCTCATCATTACCTCTTGTTCGTAGTTTTGCGTTGATGTCTCCCATTCTATTAACATATTATAGTCGGTTTTGGAGGAACGCATGGCTCTAGAAATATCCTGATATATTTTCACCATCTTCTCATCGAGATGTGACGAGGTGTAAACCTGTATGACCTTCAACAAATACCGTTTGGTGATTCTGAGTATAAGATAAAGCAACCCTCGTCGACAAACTCCCAATCTTTACGACGTTGTTAACGAGAGACTTCTGGACAATAAATCCGACACCTCCCTTGGGACAGATGGTCGCCTTCCCGGTGATAGGACCAGTTGCCGGATTCGAGGATTAACGTGTCCTCCCATTATTTTCGGACCTCGGATAATCCTACAATATCCGAGCGCAACTTATCAATCTCTTCTTCCAGCTTCAGGATCTCTTACTCTTACAGAAATTAATTAACTCTTGTTATAAAGATACCTTAAAACTATACTAAACTAGCGTTCCGCCCCGGCTTCGCACAGGTGATTTCTGAATTTCGACAACAGTGTCACCTACCGGGTTCAACAAAATCGTTCGAGGTGTTTTCGAGTTTTAGCGAGACTAACGGAGAGTACTTCATTTTATATAATATAATTATTAAGAAGATATAAGAAAATAATATAATATTACGAAGATCCGAATACGTAAAAATCTCATCTATCAGTTAACAACATAAATTTAAAAAAATATATAAAAATATTCGCTTACGTTAAGAAACTCGTGTGCGGTCCCCATCTTGGTGTGTATTTGAGTTTGTAGAGCTTTCAGAACTGCGATGTTGTCCTTTTCGCCGCCATCCTCTACATATGAGGTCAGCTGCAAAACTCTGTAATAAAACAAAAACTTTTAAGAATAAAATATGCTTACTTACGAACTAACCCTATTAAAATTCGTCTTATAACATGAGTCTAAATGTTTGATATATTTATTGGTGGTCATATTACTTATTCAAATAAGCCGATGTATTTATTTTTATGTGTGTAGCTACGTATGTAAGTAGCTGTACGTATGCACTGATGTTAAATTTACAAAGATAAAAAATATAACAGTTGAGACATCCCTTAATCATATTTCCTTGCATTGCAATATCAGAAAAGAGTCTGATCTAAATTATGATGCACACAGCAACAGTCATGGGTGAAGCTTTTAAAATATTAAAATATGAGATCATAATAGAAGCAAAAAAGTAATACCACATTTATGAATCGATTTTCTCTCTCATTTATGTTAACATTAAAGATTTAGGACAGGGTGATGGTATTGATAAAATTAGCATTTTAGTAACTTTTCAATAGATTAGTTCTTACCGAATAATTTCATGGATTTCATCTGCCATCCGTTGCGCCAAGTAGTTTCTGTTTTCCGCAGCTTCCTCCATTCCCTTCCCACCTTTAAAAGATTTCACATTTAGAATTTATCAAGAATTTTCAGGTATTAAAATCATTATAATCTTATTTGACTACTGAATCATTTTCTTCTTGTTAGCAAATACTTGTTAAGTATTTTATTTTAAACCGTACAAAATTCTTTAACCGATAGATTATGTGCATATATTTAGGTAGTCTTTTTAAACTTCTGTAACAATAGGTCCTATATTTGTGGTATCATGCTATACGATGACAGTGTACTGATTATGAAATTTGTTTGTGTTTTTAAAGTGACCTGTGTTAGCTCAGGGCTTAACGCTCGCTGTAAATTTCACAGTACGCGAGCAAAAATAGTCTGATCCCAAAAGGCACCAATGACATTGCTAAATGCAATTTTAAGTGCTGATTTACCATGTGCTTGGCGGTGAAGCAAAACATCGTGAGAAAACCAGCACGTCTAAGATATTAAAAAAATAAAAAATATTTCGAAGACATGTGAAGTTTGCCAATATGCATTGGGGCAGCGCGACTGACACTTCTTTGCTCTAAAATCCTCTCAGAATGAGAGGAGGCCTGTGCCCAGCAGAGAGACGTGTATATGCCGTAACTTTACATTTTTAATGTGCGGTAGTTTATATATTATAAAAAAGGAAGACCCACAAGCACACTATTCAGGAGTACTCAATATTTTTTTAAATTTGTGATTTATATCCTTGTAATTTGTAACACACTTTACGTATCCAATTCAAGCAGTTCAACAAATTTTTATCTGATTTGTTAACACATTAAAGACAGTAAAATACTTGACCACTAACTCCATAATATATTTAAACATTTGAAGAATATAACGAAATGTGCTTATATACAATTCTATGTCATCATCATCATCATCATTCCAGCCCTTCATAAGTCCACTGCTGAACATAGGCCTCCTCTAAGGAATGCCACAAAACACGGTCCTGAGCCACCTGCGTCCATCGACTTCCTGCTTGTCTTACCAGTTCGTCACTCCATCTAGTGGGGGATCGGCCTAAACTTCGCCTACCGGTACGAGGCTGCAACTCGAGAACCTTTTTCCCCCAACGGCTGTCGATTCTTCGAGCTATATGGCCGGCCCATTGCCACTTCAGCTTACTAATCCATTGGGCTATGTCGGTCACTCATTTCTAAGTTTATTACGCAGAGAAACCCTGGGCAATCATAGAATTTCATGTATATTTACAATATTGCTTTTTTAATAATAGTTATTTACTAATACCCACATAACATTTAAAGACAGATTAAAGGAACACTGATTTCAACTGTGGCTTACCTTCTGTGAGGATATGAATGTAGGTCTTCATGGAACAAATGAGAACGGGCGCCAACTGCTTAACACTTTCCAGGCAACTGGTCAGAGTCTCCGCGTGCGGTGGGTGAGTCAGTTCCGATGCTCTTGCGGCCACCTGTAACATGTTGTCGGAAATAACAAAAATAAAGAAAAGAAGCAGCATGTGCAATAACAAATTAACATCCTTTTTTACTAAATCTATGCCCAACAGTGGACCCTTAAAATTCCACCGGTGACTTCTCCCGTTTAGAGGGATTGCCTTACTGACCACGTTACCAAACGTGAGCACCTTCGTGCCTCATTGCCTTGTTGATTGGTTAAAAACAACATGTGCCAAAATATCGGTATTAACACCTTAACCGACTGCCTCGTTGGTCTAGTGGCCGTAACCGTGATGGAGAAGTCCCGGGTTCGAATCCCGAGTCGGACCAAAATTATATTACTGCAAATTTTATTATTGACTCACTTCTCTAGCAGCGCGGGACAGTGCCGGCGAGATATCCCTAAGGAACTGCACGAGATCTTCCATTGTGTCGATGACTTCTGCTACGCCGAGGTAGTCTAGCACCTGGGAAAAGGCAAAATTAATTCAAACAATGCAACTGCCTTCAAAAGAGAGGGTATGACTGAACGAAAAAAGTACATAAACGTAAAAAAAACTGAAAACATTTTATTGATTACAGAATTAAATCAGTTACAGCATAATTTTGCAAAGGATTATTTTTTTAAAGACTACAAAATATTACAAAAGAAAATAAAATACGAATGGATACAATGAATGGATAGCAAAATACATGAATATCAATGTGCAAAACATAATGATATCACAATAAATATCAAATAACATCACTTACTTTTTTGCATTCTTTAACGATCTTCCGCACTTCTGATTCATCGAAACACAACAGCAGACCCGATGTGCCTTGCAAGATTCCTCTGGAGCCCTCGATCAGCTTTTTTCTGTAATATTACACAATTATTCTTCTTATCAGCCCATAAGTATTTTTATTGAATAAGTTTAACAAACAAGCACACAGTCCACCAGACGGTAAGTGAATGCTGTGGCCCGTAGACATCTACACATATCCCCAATTAAGAATCAAACTTCAGATGTGGTTCTATATTAAGATGGGATGCTGGTCATAGACCTTTCTGTTGTAAAGCGGATTTAACACAATTGTCGGCTTAGCAGTCAGATTGACGATTGCAGTCGATTGTCTGCCCCCTGCCCTGATATCCCTCATCCCATATATTTTAACTCCCTTCTAACCTTCACAAATACCTCTTCTGTATGTATTTTATGTGATTTTATTAACTCTAACAACATTAAACTACAATTTGTTTGTCATATATTATATAATAACACATGAGTATTATTCTAACAACATTGTTTGTCGTTTGTTTTAGGTAATTCAACAGATAAGTTGGCCAAAATCAATCACATAATATTGTTGTTACACTCTTGTATTATCAATTTCCCCATCTTTATGCAGAGTTTGTGTCCCAAATAAACCTTTTCGCATGTAACATGTCATAGGCAAATTCATCATAACCGCCATAAAGTAAGAAGAAGAAGACGACTACAGTACTAGACATGAGCTTCTATGACGCTGCTTCCAATATGCTGGTCTGGGTGGTAGAGATAATTATACTGTCGTCTATCGATACCTATGAGTTTTTATTTTATTTTTTGTTGTAACTACTACAGTTCTACTATTTAATCTGTGCTACCCCAGGGCTCATTACCACATCAGCGACAAATGCCTGTTTATAAATAAAAATAAATAAAATTTTAATCTCCTCACCTTGCCGGTCCGGAATACGGGTCGGCTCGCAACATGTCCGAGGCTTGCTGCAGAAGAGTAGCTGCGCCCTCCACACGCCGCAAAGCCCCCGGCATGTCTTGACGAAGGATTACATCATCTGAAGACTCTATAGTCTCGTGACCGACCTGAAAGTGGTAGATTGTTCTGAACATATTTTTTAAAGAATAAAGGTGACAAACGAGCAAACGAGCAGTCTATCTGATGGTAAGTGAATGCTGTGTCCCATAGACTTCTCGCAGTCCATCTGATGGTATTTTGATGCTGTGACCCATAGACTTCTCGCAGTCCATCTGATGGTATTTTGATGCTGTGACCCATAGACTTCTCACAGTCCATCTGATGGTAAGTGGATGCTGTGGCCCATAGACTTCTTCAAATCTCTTGCCACCCCAGAGAACTATGATGGAATGCTTCATTTCCATTAAAACGGAGAGCAGCATTGAGCTGCTACTTACAGCTGGTACGCTGGTATTTTGTGAATGGGTCTGCTCGATGGGGACCCATTTGTGTAACAATAATAATATAGCTGAAGCATGGCTTTCTACCATTTTTGATATTCGCCGGGATTTAACTTACTATCAAAAGGATAGTATCCATATATCAACTTAAGATATAATAAAGCCATCTCGTACATACCACATATAAAATTTCCAGACAGGGAGCAGCATAATCATCACGCTGAATTCTTATCTAGCAAAAGGCGCTTGATATTGCGATTTACATTTTTTTATTAATTTACTGATGTATGTTCAGGTGCGAATTCCCTTTTATTAGAGAAAAGGCTTTCAAACGTGTACACAATTTTGAGTGAGATTGAGAGGTTCTATGGGTTATGGGTTGAGGTTGTGAGTAAGGATCCAAGACCAGGTCTTACCCGATGATATCGCGGACGTCAGTTTGAGCGAGATTAGAACGGCTCTCCAGCACTTTAAAAACGGCAAGGCCCCAGGCGAGGATGGAATTAAATTGAACTTAAACTCTGAAAGCGGTTGGAAAACCGGCACTTAAAGTCCTTCAGAAGCTCTTCAATTCAGTTCTTCATGGTGGCACTACTCCGGAGGGCGTGGAGCAGAAGTGCGATAGTCTTGTTCTTCAAGAAAGGCGAAAGAAAACGCTCTCTTGAAGAATCACAGACTGATTTTACTTCTGAGCCGCGTCTACGTGTTGTTTTCGAGTTATTACTAATCGTCTCGCACACAGAAGACTAGAAGCCGGTTTCCGAAAAAGCTTCAGTACCATAGACCACATATATATCCTGCGGCAGATTGTACAGAAGACCGAACGAAGAGTACAATCTGCCACTTTGCCTTGCGTATGTGAACTATGAGAAAGCCTTTGATTCCGTCAAAATTTGGTTGGTGCTACAGTCCCTTCAGCAGTGCCAAGTTGACTGTCGGTATATCGAAGTGCTGAAGTGTTTGTACAGCAGGGCTGCGATGGCTATCCGAGTACAGAACCAGATTACGAAAACTATCCAACTGCAGAGAGGTGTACGACATCCCCGAAACTCTTCACAGCTGCATTGGACGATGTTTTCAAGCTACTGAACTGTACATCACTCACCTTCGATTTGCCGACGATATAGTTCTTATGGCAGAATCGCTGGAGGACCTAAGCATTATGCTCAATGACCTCAACTGTCTCCCAACGGACATAAGGTAGTAGTGTACTAGCCATTTTTCACCTGACAAAGCAAAACTGAATAATCATACTGTTATTTTACCTGTATCCCTCAAGAACAGATGTTAGAATATTTTGGTCAACAGTGACTATTTAACAGTTGGGCTGTATGGTACTTTTAATTATCACCATCAATTACTTAAAAAAAAGTGTTAACTTTGCCTAAGAAGCTAGAACTAACAACAGCTGCTATTGGTGGAAAGCGTTACCTTGACGAGATTATTGACGGCGAGCGACACGGCTTGCACCGGCCGCGCCAGATCCGGCATTGCGTTGCCATCTTCAGCCTCCTCGTGCAGGATCACTAGACGCGAGACCTTAAAACAAAAAGAGATAAAGATTAACTTTCAGTTGTTATACATATATATGTGTTTATATATTAGTCCAAAATACCCGCCGCTCTAAGAAAAAGATCCTTATGTTCCTCCTGTGAACTGCCATAATTACTCGTAGTGGCGTCGTGGGACAATCAACTATTCATCCTTTCATTCACATCTTCTCATGGGTGTCGTAAAAGATGACAGAGGGAAATAAAACTGGAAATGGACAACAGCTCTTCTTGACAACAACACAAAATAATGAAGATCTGCGGTTGACCATTTGATAGTTTGCAAGAGGGTCCTCCTGCAAACTTTGTCAAATATCCCCGATGTAGCAATCTCCGGGTAAGGTACGAGGGGTGATCCAAAAGTAATGATAATGAAAATAAAACACGGTAATTAAAGTTAAAATAATAATTTATTTTTC